>ONZH01004373.1:0-20075 GCA_900303285.1 Rhinella marina
CTCTGTCTCTCTCTCTCCCTCCCCATCTTTCTTTCCTTTTCCCCTGTCTCACCATCTCTCTTTCTTTTCCCCCTCTCTCGGTCATGTTTTCTCTCTTTCCTGCTTTCTCTGTTTTCCTCTTTCTCACTATCCCTCTCTCTCTCTCTCTCTTTCACTCCCTCTGTCCCTTTCTCTCTGTTTCTTTTTCCCTCTCTCTTTCCCTCCCCCTCTGTCTCACTCTGTCCCTCTCCCTTTGTCTCTCTCCCTCTTTATCTATTTCCCTATCCCTCTCTCTGTCTCTCTCTCATTTCCTCCCCCTCTCTCTCTCTGTTTCTCTCTCACTGTCTCTCTACCCCTCTCTCTGCTGCTCTGTCCCTCTCCCTCTGTCTCTCTGTTCCTCTCCCTCCTGTCTCTCTCTCTCTATCCTCTCTCTCTCCATCTCCCTCTCTCTTCTGCTCTTTCTCTCTCTTTCTCTCTCTCCCTCTCTCTCTCTCCCCCTCTTTCTCTCTCTCTCTCTCTCTTCTGGTCGCAGCCCCCTGGACGGTATAATCTGGACCCCAGATTGCGGCACTCACCGATTCCGCCGGCCACCACGCTGGTCATGCAGCTGGTCTCTCCGGCGGTGCAGTTGGTCGCCGTCATGCAGTTGGTGTTGCTGCTCTGAGATGTGCAGGTGTAACAGGTCAAAGAGTAAACTGCAAGAGACAAGCACGACTGCATAAAGTATCCAGGGAGGCTGGGAACTACAACCCCCAGCATGCTCTCTCAGCCAGAGCTCAGACCTCGCAAAACCTGGAAGAGGTGTGGTGTGGCCCTGGGGGCCCTGCCAGGAAGGAAAGGTCGTAATAAAAAGAATAGAATAGAGACAATGTGTCATCATCTGACATCATAAAAGCCTGAGCCAAACTAAAATGAAACAGTTTACACTTTTTTTTGTAAAAATTATAAAATTCATCCAAAAACACCAACCTGGTGCTGATTTTTGTTGGTGTTATTAATTGCTTTTCTGGTGCTTTTTTAGGCTACTTTTACACTAGCGTTGTTGCTGGATCCGGCAGGGTTCAGCAAAAACCCTTCCGTTACTGATAATACAACCGTCTGCATGTGTTCTGAACGGATCCTGTAACGGATATCTGTAACATACCCAAGACGGATCTGTCATGAAATCCATTGAAAGTCATTGGGGGATGGATCCGTTTTCTATTGTCGGAGAAAATGGATCTTTCCCATTGACTTGCATTGTGACGGATCCATCTTGCTAGGCATCTCAGGACGGAAAGCAAAATACAACATGCTGCAGTTTGATCTCCGGTCTGGGAACGCAACTAAACGGAATGGAATGCATTTTGGAGCGCTCCGTTCTGTTCAGTAACATTTAACATAGTTTGTAAGGCCGAAAAAAGCCCTCTGTCCATCAGTTCAGCCTCTTTTTCTACAAGTTGATCCAGAGGAAGGCAAAAAACCCCTGTGAGGTAGAAGCCAATTTTCCTCACTTTAGGGGGAAAAATTCCTTCCCGACTCCAATCAGGCATCAGAATAACTCCCTGGATCAACGACCCCTCTCTAGTAACTATAACCTGTAATATTATTACCTCCAGAAATACATCCAGGCCCCTCCTGATCTCTTATAGTGAACTTACCATCACCACCTCCTCAGGGAGAGAGTTCCATAGTCTCACTGCTCTTACCGTAAAGAGTCCATAGTCTCACTGCTCTTACCGTAAAGAGTCCATAGTCTCACTGCTCTTACCGTAAAGAGTCCATAGTCTCACTGCTCTTACCGTAAAGAGTCCATAGTCTCACTGCTCTTACCGTAAAGAATCCTCTTCTATGTTTATGTACAAACCTTCTTTCCTCCAGACGCAGAGGATGTCCCCTCGTCACAGTCACAGTCCTGGGGATAAATAGATGATGGGAGAGATCTCTGTACTGACCTCTGATATATTTATACATAGTTATTAGTTCTCCCCTCAGTCGTCTTTTTTCTAAAGTGAATAACCCTAATTTTGATAATCTTTCTGGGTACTGTAGTCCACCCATTCCAGTTATTACTTTAGTTGCCCTCCTCTGAACCCTCTCCAGCTCTGCTATGTCTGCCTTGTTCACAGGAGCCCAGAACTGTACACAGTACTCCATGTGTGGTCTGACTAGTGATGCGTAAAGTGGCAGGACTATGTTCTCATCACCGCCATCTATGCCCCTTTTGATGCAACCCATTATCTTATTGGCCTTGGCAGCAGCTGTCTGGCACTGGCTTCTACAGCTTAGTTTGCTGTTCACTAAATTTCCTAGGTCATTTTCCATTTCAGAGTTACCCAATGCTTTACCATTTAGTATGTACTGGTGACTTGCATTTTTCCTTCCCATATGCATAGCCTTACATTTGTCAGTGTTAAACCTCATCTGCCACTTTTCTGACCAAGCCTCCAGTCTATCCAGATCCATCTGTAGCAGTGTACAGTCCTCTGTAGTATATACACAGTATACTGTCCTCTGTAGTATATATACAGTATACTGTCCTCTGTAGTATATATACAGTATACTGTCCTCTGTAGTATATATATACAGTATTCTGTCCTCTGTAGTATATATACAGTATACTGTCCTCTGTAGTATATATACAGTATACTGTCCTCCTCTGTGTTAATTACTTTAGACAATTTAGTGTCATCTGCAAAAATTGATATATTACTGTGCAAGCCTTCTACAAGATCATTAATAAATATATTAAAGAGAATAGGACCCAATACTGACTCCTGTGGTACCCCACTAGTGACAGTGACCCAATCTGAGTATGTACCATTAATAACCACCCTCTGTTTTCTATCACTGAGCCAGTTACTTACCCACATACAGACATTTTCTCCCAGGCCAGGCATTCTCATTTTATATACTAACCTTTTATGTGGTACCGTGTCAAATGCTTTGGAGAAGTCCAGATATACGACATCCATTGATTCGCCGCGGTACAGTGTAGAACTTACCTCCTCATAGAAACTGATTAAATTGGTTTGACATGACCGATCCCTCATGAAGCCATGCTGATACGGAGTTATTTGCTTATTTTCATTGAGGTACTCCAAGATAGCATCTCTTAGAAAACCCTCAAACAGTTTACCCACGACAGATGTTAAACTTACCGGCCTATAGTTCCCGGGCTCTGTTTTTGGACCCTTTTTAAATATTGGCACCACATTTGCTATGTGCCAATCCTGTGGAACACTCCCCGTCAGTATAGAGTCCTTAAATATCAGAAATAAGGGTCTGGCAATGACATTACTTAATTCTCTTAGGATACGGGGGGTGTATGCCATCTGGTCCTGGAAATTTGTCTATTTTAATATTTTTAAGACGTTGCTGCACCTCTTCCTGGGTCAGAGAGGACACTGGTAAAGGGGAATTTACTTTTATATTCTGCATTTCATCTGACAGTTTATTTTCCTCAGTGAATACAATGGAGAAAAAGATATTTAGTAGCTTCGCTTTCTCCTCATCGCTCTCTGCAACTCCCCCCTCATTACTCTGTAAGGGGCCGACACCTTCAGGTTTATACTTTTTACCATTTATATAATTGAAGAACATTTTAGGGTTAGTTTTACTCTCTTTGGCGATTAATCTCTCGGTCTCTAGTTTGGCTGCTTTTATTTGTCTTTTACATATTCTATTTTTTTCCTTATAGTTTTTCGATGCTTCCTCGCTCCCCTCCTGTTTTAGTGATTTAAATGCTTTCTGTTTGTCATTTATTGCTTTCTTTACAGTTCTGTTTATCCACATTGGTTTTTTCTTGTTCCTTAACCTTTTATTCCCATAAGGTCTGTACCTCTCACAATTAGATATTAGGATGCTTTTAAAAAATATCCCATTTTGTGGCTGTATTTTTATTTTTCAGGACTTTGTCCCAGTTAGTTCGGCCTATGGCCTCTCTTAGTTGGCTAAATTTAGCTTTTTTGAAGTTTGGTATTTTTGTTCCTCCTCTTTTGAATGACAATTGGAAGGTTATTATATTATGGTCACTATTTCCCAGGTGTCCCCCGACCTGCATATCTGTTGTTCATTATGATTTGCCGCCTCATCTATTTCGTTTAGAAGTAGATTTTCTGTGGACTCTGGTATATTAGGTGGTTTATAATAAACTCCTATTAGTATTTTATTATTGTTTTTGGCTCCATTTATTTCTACCCACAGTGACTCCACATCTTTATGTCCCTGAAGCAAAACTGAAGCGAAACTGAAGCGTTTTTTTCCGGTATTGAGACCCTATGACGAATCTCAATACCGGAAAACTTAAACGCTAGTTTTAAAGTAGCGTATTTTTCTACAGGAAAGTATGTGCCCCCCCCCCAGTCTGATGCCACTACCTCTGTAGATCAATATAAAAAAAAGACCTAAAAAGCAATTTAAAAATGGTAGAAAAAACGGAACACATGTTGACATGTGCAATTCTTCATGCAAGGCCCAAAAAACAAAAAAAAAACAAAAAAAACAATGCATGTTTGTGGGACAAAGACACCAGAAAAGAAGACAAAAACACAAGACCCGGCGCAAGTAGCGGTAGCAAAAAAAAATAAAAAATACCAGTGACCCAAGAAAACACCCACACGTGAAGAAAAATACCACAAAAAAAATGCATTTTTGTGTTGAATTTAATATTTCCCATAGACTTGCAGCCGACACCCCTGGAAATGTACCATAAAAGCTGCCTTGACACAAAAATAGTTTTTTTTTTGTTTTTGTTTTTTGCATGTTTTATGTGTTTTAAATGTTTTCTCTTTTTTAAAATCCATTGCTTCATGATGCTGCAGTCAAAAAATATAAGCAAAAAATGCATCAAAAACCTACTATCAATAAAACACTTCTGTCCGCAAAACGGACGTGTGCATGAGGCCTTATAGTAAGAGTTCCTACATCTTATGGCCACAAGGCGGCGCTCTACTGAGCCATTATACCATGAAGGGTGCAGTAACATCAGTGATGTCATCATTGCCCCATCATGTGATATAGTGACGCCATGCAGATCTGAACCTAGGACTCTGGACTCATAGGGGGTTTTAGACGCTGGTCTTAATAACCCCTCCGCTGGAGGAGGTCCGCCAGAGATATGAAGAGGCGCCAGATTCTACATAACTTGGGCGGATCCACCGCCGCCTCTAAATCTGCGCCAGCTCCCTTGCACCTTAAACAGACCCCCTTGTTTAGACCTGGCGTGAGCGGAGAAAATTCAGAGACTGTTCCGCTAGAAGTACGCCTAATATAGACATATTTCTGGTTAGTAAATGACCCCCATAGAGTCTTAAAGTGGCAGCGCACTTACCTGCACCAGTACAGAGAGCAGCAACCAGGAGGAGGCTTGTGTAGGCAGCCATGGTTGTGAGTCGGTGGAGGTTATAGGTGCACTGCAGACACGTCTCGGCTGCTCCTTATATACGGTGTCCGTACTTGTAATTAGAGGTCAGTATGCTGCAACTTGTTGTGGTTACCGTAGTAACACAAGTCTGACTGACCACCAGTGACCACTGGGCTGTATTCACACAATAGGACGACACAGCACAATGCCAGGATACATTGTACTACAAGAAATGCAGTCTGGGCCCGGTGATCAGCCACCCTACCACCACTGATGAGCACCCTGGGTTGGCACCAGTTGTGCCCCCCTGCAGAGTGGCAGGTCGGGGGCTGATGGATGAGGTGTGGGCGCAGTATGGGGGGTGCATGTTCTGTACAATCCGCAGCCACATGATGATGTCCGTCCACTGTGTCATAGAAATCGTCATATAAAGTTTATTTTGATTTCTAATTTGTTACAATGTTACAGTAATAATAAAACAATGTATCTATAGCATCGTCCCGTCCCAATGTCCTGACCCCCTGCAGAGACAGGATGGAGGGCGAAGAGGGGGAATATTTTGGCCTCTCATTCGGTATTTTCCACTACAAGTTCTGTTGTCATAAGTACACGTCTCCTGATTCCACCGAACGCTTTCTGACTCCTCCAGAGGACACTTTCACGTGTTCAGTATTTGATCAGTATTTTTCATCAGAATTTGTAAGCCAAAACCAGGAGCGGGACCAAAACACACAACTCTTCCCATGATATTCTTCTCTGTTGGATCCTCTCCTGGTTTTAGGTGAGAAATACTGATGTAAAATACTGACCAAATACTGAACGTGCTGCCAGAGCCTTCCTGACACCTTCTTACTACTCCAGCATACTCCTGACACCTTTTTACTCCTCTACAGTCCTCCTGACACCTTCTTACTACTCCAGTGTATTTCTGACACCTTTTTACTCCTCTACAGTCCTCCTGACACCTTCTTACTCCCCTACAGTCCTCTTGACACCTTCTTACTACTCCAGCATACTCCTGACACCTTCTTACTCCTCTACAGTCCTCTTGACACCTTCTTACTACTCCAGCATACTCTTGACACCTTCTTACTCCCCTACAGTCCTCTTGACACTTTCTTACTACTCCAGCATACTCCTGACACCTTCTTACTCCTCTACAGTCCTCCTGACACCTTCATACTACTCCAGCATACTCCTGACACCTTCTTACTCCTCTACAGTCCTCTTGACACCTTCTTACTACTCCAGCGTACTTTTGACACCTTCTTACTCCTCTACAGTCCTCCTGACACCTTCTTACTACTCCAGCGTACTCCTGACAACTTCTTTCTCCTCTACAGTCCTCTTGACACCTTCTTACTACTCCAGCGTACTCCTGACATTTTCTTACTCCTCTACAGTCCTCCTGACACCTTCTTACTACTCCAGCGTACTCCTGACAACTTCTTTCTCCTCTACAGTCCTCTTGACACCTTCTTACTACTCCAGTGTACTCCTGACCCCTTCTTACTCCTCTACAGTCCTCCTGACACCTTCTTACTACTCCAGCGTACTCCTGACACCTTCTTACTCCTCTACAGTCCTCTTGACACCTTCTTACTACTCCAGCGTACTCCTGACACCTTCTTACTCCTCTACAATCCTCTTGACACCTTCTTACTACTCCAGCATACTCCTGACACCTTCTTACTCCTCTACAGTCCTCTTGACACCTTCTTACTACTCCAGCATACTCCTGACACCTTCTTACTCCTCTACAGTCCTCCTGACACCTTCTTATTACTCCGGCGTACTCCTGACACCTTCTTACTCCCCTACAGTCCTCCTGACACCTTCCTACTACTCCAGCTTACTCCTGACACCGCTGTACATCTATGGAGTCCCTTTGACACCAACTAAACTCTCCAAAGTCCTCCTGACAACTCCTCCATAGATCTCCTGACTCTTGATGACAACTTTTTACTTTACCTGACAGCCTTGATAACGTCTGTTGATGAGGATGATGGTGGTGATGATGAGGACAGGCTTGGAATGGGCCACAGGGGAGCAGTTGTATCTCCCAGTGGGACCCTCAGGCAGAGTGGCCCCTCAGCCCCCACCCAGAACACCGGGGGCACACAGCACAGAACACTCTGCCCTACAGACAAACAGGAAGCAGACGGACTACGCATCCGGTAGATTATAGAATGGACTACTGAATCATTATGATATGGACCCATCAGTGGCTGAGGTAGGCACAAAGGCAGGACCCCCGGTTTCCTCCTTCCCGGGGGCCAGTGTGAACATCAGAGCAGAGGTCCCAATTTATTATCATCTTGCTGCTGTGAGTGCGTGTCCCCGGCTCATAAAGCTATAAGGGCCCATAGTCCAAGACAGAAGCCAGTCAGCAGGCTACTGACGGGGCCCCCAGGAGAGAAACCGTCCAAGGTAAGGAGAAGGCACCAGGCTACTGATGGGGCCTCCAGGACAGAAACAGTCCAAGGTAAGGAGAAGGCACCAGGCTACTGATGGGGCCCTCATGACATAAACAGTCCAAGGTAAGAACTAGACAGCAGGCTACTGATGGGGCCTCCAGGACATAAACAATCCAAGGTAAGGACTAGGCAGCAGGCCTCCAGGACAGAAACAGTCCAAGGTAAGGACTAGGCAGCAGGCTACTGATGGGGCCTCCAGGACAGAAACAGTCCAATGTAAGGACTAGGCACCAGGCTACTGATGGGGCCTCCAGGACAGAAACAGTCCAAGGTAAGGAGAAGGCACCAGGCTACTGATGGGGCCATCAGGTAAGAACTAGACTACTGATGGGGCCTCCAGGACATAAACAGTCCAAGGTAAGAACTAGACAGCAGGCTACTGATGGGGCCTCCAGGACATAAACAATCCAAGGTAAGGACTAGGCAGCAGGCCTAGGACAGAAAAACAGTCCAAGGTAAGGACTAGGCAGCAGGCTACTGATGGGGCCTCCAGGACAGAAACAGTCCAAGGTAAGGACTAGGCACCAGGCTACTGATGGGGCCTCCAGGACAGAAACAGTCCAAGGTAAGGAGAAGGCACCAGGCTACTGATGGGGCCCTCATGACATAAACAGTCCAAGGTAAGAACTAGACAGCAGGCTACTGATGGGGCCTCCAGGACATAAACAGTCCAAGGTAAGAACTAGACAGCAGGCTACTGACGGGGCCCACAGGACATAAACAGTCCAAGGTAAGGACTATACAGCAGGCTACTGATGGGGCCTCCAGGACATAAACAATCCAAGGTAAGGACTAGGCAGCAGGCCTCCAGGACAGAAACAGTCCAAGGTAAGGACTAGGCAGCAGGCTACTGATGGGGCCTCCAGGACAGAAACAGTCCAAGGTAAGGACTAGGCAGCAGGCTACTGATGGGGCCTCCAGGACAGAAACAGTCCAAGGTAAGGACTAGGCAGCAGGCTACTACTACTGAGAAAGGTTAATGTATCTATACATTTCAGGAATTTGGAAATAGGAGAGGGATAATATTTGCATGCGGCTGTACAGTGGGCCCTCAGACTAAATTTCTCTGATGGGCCCTAGGCACTCCAATCTGACACTGGATTAAAGTAATGGTGGTGATGGTCATGATGGTTGATATCAAGATAGTGGTGGTCATGATGATTGTGGCGGTGATACTAATGGTGGTCATGATGGTGGTGATAATGATAGTGGTGATGGTGGTGATAGAGTTGGTGGTCATGATGATGGTGGTATTGATAATGATGGTGATGATGTCGCTGATGGTCATAGTTGTGGTGGTGAGAATAATAGTCATGTTGGTGTTGATGTTGTTTTGATGGTCATGGTGGTTGTGGTGGTAATAATGGCGATGGTGGTGATGATGGTGGTGACAATGGTGGTGGTCATGACGGTGGTGGAGGTGATATACAGCCCTACTGGTACTAATTCTAAGATGATATCAGGAGTTTATATGTGATAGTTCTGGTGTAGGAGATGAGGACACATCAGCAATGTATGGAGCATCCCGACCTTTCTCCTTCCTCAGTAACCCCATAATAACAATATATGGATGACAGGAGAGGACAAGCCACATATCGGCTCCATCACATCTTATCAGTAACTTGTCACCAGCTTCCCTCCACTGGTAGTGCCCATTGCATTTGGAAAACCACATTCATAAACATGAAAGGAACCATGGGATGTCATGAAACTCAGGACATCACAGAGTAAGGATGACCAAATCAATTCTGAATTAACCTGATTTGTACTGAATTGCCCAAAAACTTCAGATTCTAACAGAGAAAGAGAGAGAGAGAGCGCCTTGTATACGTATAGTACGTGAGCAGAGTATTGTAGGCCAGGTAATTCCTCTCTGGATTTCTGGGAAAGATATTCAAATGAGCTTTCCATATATTTTCATATATTTTTCCCAGAAACCCAGAGGAACGTTTATTGGCTTACGATACTCCTCATGCTTACTTGGTGCCCTCCATAAGTAGAAATAGTACCCAATCAAGGCCTTTCAGGCAGCCAAGCAAAGTTTATTTGCTCAACTGAAGGATAGTTATCCAGAAGGAGCAGGGTTCCTGGTATGAGACGCTCATCTTAGCTTCCATGTTTCTTTTCCAGAAAATCATTATGTGGGCGTGCAAGCAAGACAATATGGAAAAAGCACTGCTTGAACAGTTTGGGGCGACCACGCAAAACTAGGGGAAAATAGATCCGTTAGGCACACGGAGATGTGGTATAAATATACATACCGCAAAAAAAATGTGGCTTCCAACAGACCCAAATATTTTGAAATTCAAGAGAAAGACCCACATGTGGGAGACTGTGGAAAACATTCGCAAATTAGATTTCTTTCCAAAAAAAGATTAACAAAAGCTGCATGTTTCACAACTACAGTCATTGTTCAGCCTTTTAAGCAGATCCCTAGAAAAATAGCTAAGTCAGGCTCACATCTGCAGCTAGCTCTTTCAGGATAAAAGTCCTTTGTCAAATCAAAGCAGACAGAATCAGCTGTTGTAGTTGGGAGGTCTTGGGGGGGGCTCTATTTCTGTTGAGAAAACCAGTTAATATATGTGATGACTATTGTAGGCTAGACAAGGCTTCTCTTGATTTCTGGTAAAAGAAACAAACCCAGAGTAGCATGTTAGGTTCTATCTCTCGCAAGAGATAGAACAGTTATTTTATTAGCACTGGTCCATACACGACGTGCTGCTGTCAGACTCATCTCCCTCTTCACGGCCACTTCTTGAGACTAAGTATAAATAACAGGTCGCACAGGTTTCTGGAGGAGAAGAGGGATGAACAATAATTCCCCCATTAGTGCCCCCCAGTAATATTAATGCCCCAATTAGTGCCCCCTACAGAATTAATATTGCCCCTTTAGTGCCACCAGTAATAGTAATGTCATCATTAATGTCCCCCAGAATAAATAAAGCCCTAATTAGTGCCCCCAGTAATAGTAATGCCTCCATTAGTACCCCCAGAATTAATAATGCCCCATATAGTGCCCCCCAGAATTAGTAATCCCCCTTTAGCTCCCCCAGAATGAATAATGTCCCCATTATCACCCCCCAGAATTAATAGTGCCCCCATTAGTGTGCCTAGTAATAGTAATGCCCCAATTAGTGCCCCCCAGAATTAATAATGCCCCCTTTAGTGCCACCAGTAATAGTAATGCCTCCATTAGTACCCCCAGAATTAATAATGCCCCAATTAGTGCCCCCCAGGATGAATAATGTCCCCATTATCACCCCCAGAATTAATAGTGCCCCCATTAGTGCCCCCAGGAATAGTAATGCCCTCATTAGTGCCCCCCAGGAATAGTAATGTCACCATTAGCGCCCCCCAGTAATACTAATACCCCCATTAGTGCCCCCCAGTAATAGTAATGCCCCCATTAGCGCCCCCCCAGTAAGAGTAATGCCCTCATTAGTGCCCCCCAGTAATAGTAATGACCCCATTAGCGCTCCCCAGTAATAGTAATGCCCTCATTAGTGCCCCCAGTAATAGTAAAGTCCTCATTAGTGCCCCCCAGTAATAGTAATGCCCTCATTAGTGCCCCCCAGTAATAGTAATGCCCTCATTAGTGCCCCCAGGAATAGTAACGCCCCCATTAGCGCCCCCCAGTAATAGTAATGCCCCCATTAGCGCCCCCCAGTAATAGTAATGCCCCCATTAGCACCCCCCCAGTAATAGTAATGCCCCCATTAGTGCCCCCCAGTAATAGTAATGCCCCCATTAGCGCCCCCCAGTAATAGTAATGCCCCCATTAGTGCCCCCAGTAATAGTAATGCCCTCATTAGTGCCCCCCAGTAATAGTAATGCCCCCACTAGTGCACCCCAGTAATAGTAATGCCCTCATTAGTGCCCCCAGTAATAGTAATGACCCCATTAGCGCTCCCCAGTAATAGTAATGCCCTCATTAGTGCCCCCAGTAATAGTAATGCCCCCATTAGCGCCCCCCAGTAATAGTAATGACCCCATTAGTGCCCCCAGTAATAGTAATGCCCTCATTAGTGCCCCCAGTAATAGTAATGACCCCATTAGCGCTCCCCAGTAATAGTAATGCCCTCATTAGTGCCCCCAGTAATAGTAATGCCCCATTAGCGCCCCCCAGTAATAGTAATGCCCCCATTAGTGCCCCCCAGTAATAGTAATGCCCCCATTAGCGCCCCCCAGTAATAGTAATGCCCCCATTAGTGCCCCCAGTAATAGTAATGCCCTCATTAGTGCCCCCAGTAATAGTAATGCCCCACTAGTGCCCCCAGTAATAGTAATGCCCTCATTAGTGCCCCCAGTAATAGTAATGCCCTCATTAGTGCCCCCAGTAATAGTAATGACCCCATTAGCGCTCCCCAGTAATAGTAAGGCCCTCATTAGTGCCCCCAGTAATAGTAAGGCCCTCATAAGTGCCCCCAGTAATAGTAATGTCCTCATTAGTGGCCCCCCAGTAATAGTAATGCCCTCATTAGTGCCCCCAGTAATAGTAATGACCTCATTAGCGCCCCCCAGTAATAGTAATGCCCCCATTAGCGCCCCCCAGTAATAGTAATGCCCCCATTAGTGCCTCCCGGGAATAGTAATGCCCCTATTAGAGCTGCCCCAGTAATAGTAATGCCCCCATTAGCGCCCCCCAGTAATAGTAATGCCCCCATTAGTGCCTCCCGGGAATAGTAATGCCTCCTTCGCTGCTTGTGCAAAAAAAAAAACTCACTTCCTCCATTTGATGGCACCACGATGAACACTCGCTGCTCACTGGCACTCCAGCAGTGAGTGTTCACAACGGCGCAAGCAAATGGAGGA
Organism: Rhinella marina; assembly: GCA_900303285.1. Classification (NCBI taxonomy): domain Eukaryota; kingdom Metazoa; phylum Chordata; class Amphibia; order Anura; family Bufonidae; genus Rhinella; species Rhinella marina. The sequence continues at coordinate 12,613 of ONZH01004373.1, forward strand.
GATGAGTTTTTTTGTTTTTTCTTTAACACAAGTGTATGGAGTTAAAGGCTGCAGTAATGAGTACTCCGCAATGGAAACCTCATTAACAACAGTCCATATAGGAAAATACTGGCAATTATTATTGCCAGTACAAAAATGTATTGCTCCTGGGGGTACTAGCACTGCTGGGGGTGCTATACCGCTCATCAATATGAAATTGCTGGGGGTTTGACTCATGGAAACCCCGCTGATCAGCTGTTGGTGAAGCTGCAGCGCTTATAGGACCTCTTGTGAGCACTCCTGGCAGCTCACCGACTACAGCGCCATCCATTGGATAGTGGCTGTGCTTGGTATTGCAGCTCAGCTCCATTCACTTGAGGAGCACCCATGAAGTAAAGGGGATCCACCGCCTTCTCTGGTCTGAGGGCCTCATTGTCAGCCTGCACCCCTAACAACCAAACGTAAAGGGGTGTTCTGGTCTGAGACAATTATGGCATATTGACAGTCACAAGAGTGAAGCCAGGAGTCGGTTACAGACCGAGATGACACTACACCACCACATCTCTGCAACGTTTTATTACAATCTGCATTTCAAGTTTTTTTTTTACAAAATCTCGGAATCACATGGAGGAGCTTCTGAGGAGAACCCCGATGGCGGCCAGGGCTGCGGCGAGGACGGTGTAGGTGGCCTTGATGCTGCTGGTTCCGCTGGTGTTGCACAGGTCGGTGCTGCAGCAGGACACTTTTGTTGAGACCACAACAGCGTTAAATCCGGTTTCCGTACAAAGTGCGGCGCAAGTCTTAGTAATGCTGGCGGCAGAGAGACTCCCTACAGGAGAGAAGACAATGAGGAGATGACCACAGAACAGAGGTCTCTACTGTAAGAGCAGTCACACTATGGAGGTCAGTACTGTAAGAGCGGTCACACTGTGGAGGTCTCTACTGTAAGAGCGGTCACACTATGGAGGTCTGTACTGTAAGAGCGGTCACACTATGGAGGTCTCTACTGTAAGAGTGGTCACACTATGGAGGTCTCTACTGTAAGAGCGGTCACACTGTGGAGGTCTGTACTGTAAGAGCAGTCACACTATGGAGGTCTGTACTGTAAGAGCAGTCACACTGTGGAGGTCTGTACTGTAAGAGCAGTCACACTATTGAGGTCTCTACTGTAAGAGCGGTCACACTATGGAGGTCTCTACTGTAAGAGCAGTCACACTATGGAGGTCTGTACTGTAAGAGCGGTCACACTATGGAAGTCTGTACTGTAAGAGCAGTCACACTATGGAGGTCTGTACTGTAAGAGCGGGTCACACTATGGAGGTCTCTACTGTAAGAGTGGTCACACTATGGAGGTCTCTACTGTAAGAGCGGTCACACTGTGGAGGTCTGTACTTAAGAGCAGTAACACTATGGAGGTCTTACTGTAAGAGCAGTGGAGGTCTCTACTGTAAGAGCAGTCACACTATGGAGGTCTGTACTGTAAAGAGCAGTCACACTATGGAGGTCTGTACTGTAAGAGCAGGTCACACTATGGAGGTCTGCTACTGTAAGAGCAGTCACACTATGGAGGTCTGTACTGTAAGAGCAGTCACACTGTGGAGGTCTGTACTGTAAGAGCAGGTCACACACTATGGAGGTCTCTACTGTAAGAGCAGTCACACTATGGAGGTCTGTACTGTAAGAGCAGTCACACTATGGAGGTCTCTACTGTAAGAGCAGGTCACACTATGGAGGTCTCTACTGTAAGAGCAGTCACACTATGGAGGTCTGTACTGTAAGAGCGGTCACACTATGGAGGTCTGTACTGTAAGAGCGGTCACACTATGGAGGTCTCTACTGTAAGAGCGGTCACACTATGGAGGTCTGTACTGTAAGAGCAGTCACACTATGGAGGTCTCTACTGTAAGAGCGGTCACACTGTGGAGGTCTGTACTGTAAGAGCGGTCACACTATGGAGGTCTGTACTGTAAGAGCGGTCACACTATGGAGGTCTGTACTGTAAGAGCAGTCACACTATGGAGGTCTGTACTGTAAGAGCAGTCACACTATGGAGGTCTCTACTGTAAGAGCGGTCACACTATGGAGGTCTGTACTGTAAGAGCGGTCACACTGTTGAGGTCTCTACTGTAAGAGCGGTCACACTGTGGAGGTCTGTACTGTAAGAGCAGTCACACTATGGAGGTCTCTACTGTAAGAGCAGTCACACTATGGAGGTCTCTACTGTAAGAGCAGTCACACTATGGAGGTTTCTACTATAAGAGCGGTCACACTATGGAGGTCTCTAATGTAGGAGCAGTCACACTATGGAGGTCTATAATGTAGGAGCAGTCACACTATGGAGGTCTATAATGTAGGAGCAGTCACACTGTGGAGGTCTATAATGTAGGAGCGGTCACACTGTGGAGGTCTCTTCTATATGGACGGTCACAATTAATTGAATTTGGTAAAGAATAAAAATCTGGAGCAGAACATCAGTAAAATTATCGCAAGAAAACTCCAATATCAATGCTATCTGATGGCACTCTCTGTATCTCTCCCTCTCTCTTTTTCCCTCTTTCTCTCTCTCATTCTCTCTCAGTCTCTCTCCCTCCTCTCTCACTCTCTCTGTCTGCTCCTTTCCCACTCTTTTTTTGTCTCTCCCTTTGTCTCTCTCCCTTTGTCTCTCTCTCCCCCTCTTTCTCTCTCTTTCTCTCTCTCTCTCCCTCTTTCTCTCAGCCTCTGTCTCTTTCTCTCTCTCTCTCTGCACTCTTTCTGGTCGCAGCCCCCTGGACGGTATAATCTGGACCTCAGATTGCTGCACTTACCGACTCCGCCGGCCACCACGCTGGTCATGCAGCTGGTCTCCCCGGCGGTGCAGTTGGTCGCCGTCATGCAGTTGGTGTTGCTGCTCTGAGATGTGCAGGTGTAACAGGTCAAGGAGTAAACTGCAAGAGACAAGCATGACTGCATAAAGTACAAAAAAACACCAGACCTGGAGCACGTAACCCAAAAAAAAAACCCAGTGAAGTGAAGAAAAAAACATAATTTTTTATTTTTTTTTTGTGTTGAATTTAATATTTCCCATAGACTTGCAGCCGACATCTAAAACTTTTTTGCCTAAACCACTGGGCAAAATAAAATTTTTAAAAAATGCCAGTGAACCCCCAAAAAACCCCACAAGTGAAAAAAATTCCCACAAAAAAAATACTTTTTTTTGTTGAATTTAATATTCCCCATAGATTTGCAGCCGACATCTAAAGGTGACTTTTTTGCCTAAATCACAGAAAAAAAAACACCCCCAAAAACACACCATAAAAGCTGCCTTGATGGAAAAATTGGTTCGGCTTTTTTTGCATGTTGCGTGTGTTTTCTACGGCTTTAACATGCTGCATTAAAAATATACATACAATATACATATATAAACATGCATTAAAAACACCACTAACAATAAAACGTTTTTGCAGAGACTTTCGGCAAACATCTGGAGTTGCCGCATTTCCCACACAAAAAAAATGCACAAAAAACTCATATGAAATAACACATCAAAAAAATAAAAAAATAAAAAAAGTGAAAATGCCATAAAAGAACTATATGGGAATTCAGCCTTAGGCCTCCTGCACATGACCGTATCGGTTTTCCAGTCCACAAATCGCGGATCAACAAAATACGGATGCGATCTGTGTACGTCCTGAAATTTTCATGGGTCCTACTGTAAAAAAGCAAAATGGACGAGAATAGGACTGTCATGTGCATGAAGCCTTATAGTGACGGCTCCTCCATCATGTGGCCACAAGTTGGCGCTCTACTGAGCCATTATACCATGAAGGGTGTCATCATTACCCCATCATGTGATATAGTGACACCATGCAGATCTGAACCTAGGACCCTGGACTCATATCATTTATTAAACTGGTGTAAAGTAGATCTGTCTTAGTTGCCCATAGCAACCAATCAGATTCCACCTTTCATTTTTCACAGCTCCTTTGGTAAATGAAAGGTAGAATCTGATTGGTTGCTATGGGCAACTAAGCCAGTTCTACTTTACACCAGTTTGATAAATAACCCCAATAGAGTCTTAAAGGGGCAGAGCACTTACCTGCACCAGTACAGAGAGCAGCGACCAGGAGGAGGCTTGTGTAGGCAGCCATGGTTGTGAGTCAGTGGAGGTTATAGGTGCACTGCAGACACGTCTCGGCTGCTCCTTATATACGGTGTCTGTACCTGTAATTAGAGGTCAGTATGCTGCAGCTTGTTGTGGTTACCGTAGTAACACAAGTCTGACTGGACACCAGTGACCACTGGGATGTATTCACACAATAGGATGACACAGCACAATGCCAGGATACATTGTACTACAACAAATGGAGAAAGGGCCCCCGACCCCAGTCTGGGCCCCGTGATCAGCCACCCTACCACCACTGATGAGCACCCTGACTGGGTTGGCACCAGTTTTTCGCCCCAGTGGTGCCTCCTCAGATAGACAGCCATGGCCGTGCCTGCAGAGTGGCAGGTGGGGGGGCTGATGGACGAGGTGTGGGCACAGTATGGGGGGGAAAAATGTTCAGTACAATCCGCAGCCACATGGTGGTGTCTGTCCACTGTGTCATAGAAATCGTCACAATAAAGTTTACTTTGATTTCTAATTTGTTACAATAATAATCAAACAATGTATCATAGATTGTAAGCTCTTGTGTCTCCACTCTCTCCTCATAGATTGTAAGCTCTTGTGAGCAGGGCCCTCATTCCTCTTGTAGTTACTGACTTGTCTGTTATTTATGACTGTTTGTACATGAACCCCAGGACTGTACAGCGCTGCGGAATATGTTGGCGCTATTGAATTAAAGATTATTATATTATTATTATAATGTATCTATAGCATCGCCCCGTCCCAATGTCCTGACCCCCTGCAGAGACAGGATGGAGGGCGAAGAGGGGGGATATTTTGGCCTCTCGCTCTGTATTTTCCGCTACAAGTTCTGTTGTCATAAGTACACGTCTCCTGATTCCACCGAATGCTTTCTGACTCCTCCAGAGGACACTTTCACGTATTCGCCGATTGTCGGTATATTTTCCGGCTTGTGTCCATATCACCACCGCTAGCCATTATGGTTAAGGCATTCAGGCAGCGTCCAGCGATGCCGGGTCCACGAGCTCCACGGGCACTTTATTATTGCTGGGAGCAATAGTAGAACTGGGGCACTATGGGGGTATTTTTACTTCTGGGGCAGCACCGAGGCTTCATGACTGATGAAGGTCACTGTCCTAAGAAGAGGCCTAAGTGTTTATGGAGCACCGCAGCCTCTTCATACAGCTGATCAGCGGGGGACACAGGGGATGAGAGAATCGGCTATTGATGATGAGATGAGTGAATTTTTTAAAAAGATTTGATTCAATCCGAATTTATTTGTGACAAATCACGTTAAAAAAACAGCTACTTCCCGGCTGCGGAGAGCCTGTATAGCGGTAGAACACTGTGCCTTGCAGTAACACACATAGGGAGTCTGCTGGGGTAGTGAAACAATACTGTGAGCCAGTGTGACATGCAGGTGACAGGCGTCGCTCTTAGAATCACTGCACACTTCACGAATTTAGGACAAAACTGACGAAATAACTTAAAGGGGCATTCCCATCTCACAAATGTAGTTTGTATAGTTAGATATAGCCATACCAGTATTATTACTAATAGAATGTATTTATATAAAATGTACCGTTTAGAAGATTTCCCTATTTGTATATCCATTGTCCCACACACATCAGTCAGGCCGTTGCCCCTGGTTACGACCACCGTGGCCATGTAGTAGTGGTGACCGGCTTTCTGTTGTTCAAACCCGCTCTGAGGTAACTGCTGTATTGTGAACACACATTACATGAACATGCGGAGACACATCTTAGGATACTTTCACTTTAGCGTTTTGGACGCTGCCAGTACAAAATGTAATGGTCAGGATTGATCCAAAACACAGACTTTATAAACGGATCCTGCTCCATAGAGATGAATTGATCTTGGAACAGGATCCATTTCTCTGCATTTTGGAAGCGCAGACAAAAATGCTACAACCCTAAGATGTGTCTCCACATGTTCATGTAATGTGCGTTCACAATACAGCAGTTACCTCAGAGCGGGTTTGAACAAGAGCAAGCCGGCCACCACTACTACATGGCCGTGGTGGTCGTAACTAGGGGCAACGGCCTGACTGATGTGTGTGGGACAATGGATATACAAATAGGGAAATCTTCTAAACGGTACATTTTATATAAATACATTCTATTAGTAATAATACTGGTATGGCGATATCTAACTAAACAAACTATATCTGTGAGATGGGAATACCCCTTTAAGGTCAATGTTAGTGCCAAGTATAAAGAACCGTTCAGAGGCCCAAGATCTACAGAACCTGTTCTATTAAACACTTATACAAGTGTCAGCAGTAAGGTTGTGTTGACGTCACTGATTATTTTGCCCTTCCTCTGATCAGAGGCGTAGCTAGAGGTTCAGCACAGGGGGGGGCGAAACATACTTGAGTGGGCCCCCCACTTAGTGGCTTCCCAAACGCACGTTTCAAACTTCACAGGAACATACTACATGTTGTGGTTATAATATTGTATTAGAAAGATGACTGTATACACTGCTAGATCATCTATGCTGTTAAGTACAGTACAACAGACTTTCTACATACCCTACTCTAAATACTCTACCACATAATGCAGTAAAATATAGGAGTAATAGGAGTAAAAAACAAGGAAACCTGTCCCCAGTTTTTACATCACTAAACTAACAGTCCCCTGCCTCCATCAGACCTCAGATCAGCGTATTGTGCCCCCATCAGACCTCAGATCATCAGAATGTGCCCCAATAAGACCTCAGATCATGAGAATGTGCCCCGATCAGACCTCAGATCATCAGAACTTGCCCCCATCAGACCTCAGATCATCAGAATGTGCCCCCATCAGACCTCAGATCAGTGTATTGTGCCCCCATCAGACCTCAGATCAGCAAAATGTACCCCCATCAGAGCTCAGATCAGCGTATTGTGCCCCCATCAGAGCTCAGATCAGCGTATTGTGCCCCCATCAGACCTCAGATCATCCCACTGTGCCCCCATCAGACCTCAGATCAGCAGAATGTGCCCCCATGAGACCTCAGATCACCAAAATGATCCATCAGAACAATAACCTCCAAAAACGGATCCTGTCTGTTGAGCATCCGCCTTCACTCGGTCAGCATTTGGTCAGTAATCCACCAGGATTGCTAAAGCCAAAAAACAGGAGTGGATCCAAAACAGAGATGACATGTGAATGGAATATATGTATGTCTTCTGTGTTTTGTACCCACTCCTGCTTTTGGCTGCCAAATCATGAGCTTTTCCTGATGCAAAATAGGGACCATGTCATTACAGGCAATACAACTGTTAGGCCCCTTTCACACGAGCGAGTTTTCCGCGCGGGTGCGATGTGTGATGTGAACGCATAGCACCCGGACTGAATCCTGACCCATTCATTTCAAT
>ONZH01004374.1:0-52386 GCA_900303285.1 Rhinella marina
GTCCGCAATCCACGAGATCAGCTGTTCGCACTGTTTGGGTTTCAACAGTCCTCTACCACGTGTCCCTGTAAGTTGAGACATGAAGCTAGGGAGTGTAGCTCTACGGCGTTCCACAGCTCCCTCATCAGCAGGTACTGTCTCACCCTGCCAAGGACCACGGCCTCTGCCCCCTGCAGTAATTGAATGCCCATGCCCTCGTCCTCGACCCCTAGCCCAGGGGTTCAACATTTTCTGTATATAAGTGTATGATATAAAAAAATAAATAAATAAACGGGCCTGGTGTACTGAAACCCACAAACTTGTTCAGTCTGGTTTAATTAAGTGACGTACCGAAAGTGTCACCTGGACAGAATATATGGATTGGAGTGAGTGTGCTGAACTGTGACACACAGAAAGTTTACACGCAGCTGTGTGAAATGGATTCGTATCACTGAGCTAAAACAACAAAAAAAATATTTTTTTTTATATATTTTGTTTTTTATATATTTTTTTAAATTTTGTTTTTTTGGGAACGTGACGTGCAGGAACTATCGGAGACCAAACTTCACACCCTGTTAACGGTGGCTATTTAGACTGCGACCCAGACAAATGTCGCACAGAGATTTTTTGGATCAAGCTGTATACGTTATTGGTAGCAAATGACTTTATTGTATTCTGTGACGTACAGAAAGTGTCACCTGGACAGAATATACGGATTGGAGCGAGTGTGCTGAACTGTGACACACAGAAAGGTTACACGCAGCTGAGTAAAATTGATTTGTATCACTGAGCTAAAACAACTAAAAAACTAATTTTTTTATATATTTTGTTTTTTATATATTTTTTTAAATTTTGTTTTTTTGGGAACATGACGTGCAGGAACTATCGGAGACCTAACTCACACCCTGTTAACGGTGGCTATTTAGACTGCGACCCAGACAAATGTCGCACAGAGATTTTTAGGATCAAGCTGTATACGTTATTGGTAGCAAATGACTTGGTTGTATTCTGTGACGTACAGAAAGTGTTACCTGGACAGTATATATGGATTGGAGTGAGTGTGCTGAACTGTGACATACAGAATGGTTCCACACTGCTGTGCGCAATGGATTTGTATCACTGAGATATAACATAAAAAAAAAAAAATAAGGGGGTTATATATGGCGATAGCTGCACTACTAGTGCCAGCCAGCCAAGCCAGGAGACCAAAAAAAAATGTCTTCTAGCCCTTAGAAGGGCTGTTGGGTTCTTTGTGGGTGATTCCTGCCTAACAGAGAACTAAATGCAGGCCCTAACACTGTCCCTGAAAGGCAGCAGCTCTATCCCTAACGACATCCAGACGGCATCTGAGCCGAGCACCGCGGCCAGTCACTAGTATATTCCAGGGTCACCTGATCAGGCCAGCCAACCCCTGCTATCGACATGTAAGGGCCCCACGTGATGCTGGGTGTTCGGTAGAGTCTCCTGGCTTGTGATTGGCTGTGTTTATAGGCGCTAAAAAAGCACGATGTGGAAGTTGCCATTTCCTCGAGTATGCGAGATACTCGTCCGAGCAGCGAGCACTTATGAGTACCCTAATACTCGAACGAGCACCAAGCTCGGACGAGTATGCTCGCTCATCTCTAGTGGTCACCACTAATCATAGGACTGTCCCTTTGTTCAGACCACAGTGCATCTCACATTAACAGGGCCACTATTCACACTCCTCAATACACACAGTGAACAGTTGCAGAGCCTAACCAGCTGACTGGGACACAGTCTCTGGTTAGTACTTACACCATAATATCAGGTTTGGGCCTACCACATCAAAGTCCCCAGGTCAGTAGCGGTTCAAACCACTAGTTCTGTCCTTGGAAACACAACACTACAGCATCCACAAATGTGACCCCCGAACTCAGCTAAGCCACAGGCCCAATGCAATAGTTATATTATACACCAAATAGAGTGTCTGCAATAAAATGAGTGAGTTCTCATACAATCCTGTGCCCAGTGTACCTTATTCAATATGGCATGTTAGAGCTTACAATGAATATGAGAAACATAACATCATGCGAATGACATCAGCAGTTACTTCACAGCTAAAGGATATAGTCTGCTTAAGGAGGTGGTTCAATGCTTTGACAGTCCTTACTGGGGCACCACTTTTATATGTCCTGTGTGAGGAGGTAGCCCATCCCAGGTTGATCTTGGCTCCATTTTAATGTTGGGGTCTTTTCAAAGACTTAGTCTCAGCATGTAAGGCAATTAGAGATGAGCGAATCTTCAAAAATTTACTTTGGTGAATAATCTACGAATTTATGACAAGATTAGTTCTTAATACGAATTTATTCGGTAAAAGCTGCATTAAAAAATAATCATTGTTTTGCGAACATTTTTGCACAAATTACAAACATACAGTCTAAGCGTTGTTAAAAGTATGCTACTGAACTGAATGCGTAAGCATTAGCGTACAAAGTGCGTACAAATCCTTAGCATACTATTGACTCGCGATTACGTCATACGCACGCATGCATGACGCTAGGCCACGGCGTACAGTCCTCAGAGGCAGTCCATATGAGCTAGAAAAGTAAGGTGCTAGCATAATTTACCAAAACACCATACAATAAGTGCATAATAGGGCACATTGCAGTACCTGAAAAAGAATACACACAGTGGGCTAAAGTGCTTGAACATTGCTGAACCTGTAAAAACATTATTGCTATTCTAAAATACAGCAAAGACATATAATTATGCAAACATTTTAGTGCAATCAATTTCACATTTGCAAGCATAATAGACTCAGATATTCGTTTGAGTCTCTCCTCATGGCTACCTAGCATAAAACACTGGAACACAGTTCAAAATTCAATTGGAATCCACGTGAGGTAATTTTGTAATCCAAACATGTAATGTGCAATCCAAGTGGATAATATAAAATAGCAGCAAATAGAGAACCCTTTTGCAGAGGGCGCTCCCAAATAACCTGAGAAGGGGGTGGGGGGAGGAAAATAGGTGCACTTTGGCATAACTCGGAATTTTCTGCAGAATGGGGGGGGGGGGTCCTAACAAGCATGTCCATCTGGGTGAGAGTCAAACAGGGGCAATAAAAACAACATAAACAAAAAACAAGTGCGCTAGCTCTCACCCGTCAGGTGCAGTCCATGTTGTGGCTCCCATAGGTCCAGACTCCACAGGTGTCCTTTAAATCAGCCGGGCTGACAGCCAGATAAGGGACCTGAAGTTCTCTCTCTTAGCTGGAACTGCTGCTGATTGACATTAGAGGATGCTCCTGCCTCCTGTAGGCCAAGCTGGCTGCCATGGTGGAGCTCCACTGCCCTCTTCTGCCAGAAGTCAGACTTGTCCAGGTGGTGGTCACACTGGTGAGCGCTGCAGCCACTTGCGCCTTTACTTTTCCGGACACTCCTGCTGGGACAGCAGAGGTAAGGACTTCTGGCTGCAGCGGTTCAGGCAAGGTTGCACCCAGGGAAGAACCGACAGCTCCCCTGGCTGCTGCTGACTTCATTTTCCAGGGTAGTTGGTACTGGATCACCGTGGACTGGAAAGTAAAGGATTATGTCATCAGCTGACCCAAATGAAAGGACTGTGGTGGTGGTGGTGGCAATCCAGGGATCAGAGGCTCCGGCTGTGGCTTCTCCCTGAAATGGAGGATGCCATCTGTTGACTCCTGTATGCAGCGCACACATCCTGCGCCTGCTGGTTCCTCCGGCCAAACTTCTGGTGGTGATTCAGGTACCAGGGGCTTAGACAATAAGGTAACCCTGGTAGCAAAGGGGCCTTTCCAGGATGCCATGGGGGTATATTCCACCTAATCCCCCACGTATAGGCTGTGAAGGGGTTCGGGCAGGTACGGCCGTTTCACAGGTTTCACAGACCTACGGCCCACAAAGTACTCCTCGTCGTCCTTGTTGTCCGCAAGGAAGCCACAGACTTGCTCCACTGAAAACCATAGGACAGTTCCCTTACGCCATTCCAGTGTAGGGTCTCCCAGCCTCGGATGGTCCAGTACCTGGATGACCCAGTCCTCCACCGCATTCTTGTAGTCCCATAGGGTCTGGGCGTGGGCCGTCACTGATGCTGGCACAATGGGATTCTGCCGCATGGAAGGTGTTGTTGTTCTCCTCCTGGGAGACGGAGTGGATGCCCCAGCCGCCTCCGCTGCACCAGCTGGCACAGCGAACATGGAATCAGGAGGCGGTGGGATTCTCTTGGCCAATTGTGACACTGTGATCTCCTCTGAACCGGACGGTGTGTCAGGGTACTCGCTACCAAATACCATCTCTCCCCACTTTGGTCACAGTTGTTTCGCCATGCTGTGGTATCTTGTTCACCACTGGCTTGAACTGGAGAGGAGGGCAGAGTAATGAGGGAGGAGTCTTCACTCCATATACGTGCAAATAGTTAGCTCCCGGTGGGCCGGGCTGGTTTTTCCAGCTTCTGAGGGGGGCGTATCTTCACTTTCCCGTTCTTGAGGGGACGTATGGTAATTTTCCCGCTTCTGGGGAAGGCGTACGAAGCGTAAGCGTTCAAAATTTTAAGAACATTTACGAATAATACGAAACGAATCTGAATAAATCCGGATTCGCTTCGGAGTAGGAAAAATGGAAGATTCGTAACGAATCTACGAAGCAGCGAATAGATTTGCTCATCTCTAGTCACTATAATAGATACTTTGTATACTGAATAAAAGTGCTCAAGGCTTAATGCAGAAGTATAAGTGACTAAAACACTAAATTCAAAATCCACCTAGCTAACAGTAGTCCATGTGGTTTGCTTAAAATTCTCAGTACATTTAGTTAAGCAAGTCATAATCAATTATGTGTAAAACTTCTGTATGTGATTTACATTTTTCACACTTTTTCAACCCTTTTTCATCTGTTCATGCTGAAATCTGGAATTTATTTTCTCAGCTTGTGGGAAGGTTGCCTGCCTGTCTAGGTCTAACCCAGTGCAAGCTACAGTGTAGCATGAACAGGATCTGTTTACGCACAGACTCTGCAAACTGTTGCTGTACTTCCTTTTAGGGTATATCCACACAAGGCCAATATTTAGCAGCAGAATTTATGTGGCTGCATTTGTGCTCCATAGAGATTTGTTGAGGCTCCCGTATGCATTGCAAAGGGTAAAATCTGTGACAAAAATCTGCTGTCTCATAAATTTTGCTGATATTATGAACATGATTTTCTATCTGCAGTTATGCTGTGAAAAATCTGCAGCATATCCTCTCCACATGGCCATTCCCTTACAGAAATTTGATAATTGTAGATTTATTACCTCTCCAGTGGGGAAATGGGTGTATGCCTAGAAAAAGCAAGATGTAGGTCATGTAACTGGTACAACACTCATGATGCATCAGAATTTACTAAAGAAATATGAGTGTCAAGGAAAAATGTTTGGGTGGATCATTTTTGGAAAAACTATGGTGGAAATAATTGCGCCACAGCAGGAGAGTTGTATGGGCCACAGATTTTACTATGGCCTATCAATAAAAACAACAATTAGATCTTGATAGATCTTGAGGGCTTTGATTAAGTTCTCCGTGTTTGACCTGAAACATGTAACAATATTTACTGTATCATTTGTAATGATAAAACATTTTGTCAATGATAGCCTTACCCAAAAAAATGGGTAATTATGCAGTGACTATGCTTATCTTAATATTTTTTACCATTTTTTGTAATAAAATTTTCAAATATTTTACACAAATTAAGAAATTGAGAACTTTCATTGTATAATGAAAAGTTCTGCTACTTTCTTAAAGGGGTATTCTGGTTACAGTAACTATAACTTATGTTTTAGAATAATTCATCATCAATAATTACCTAATATAATGTCAATTTCAAATATTTACTGTTCAGTAGTTATAAAAGTAGTTTTCTTCCTCTGCTACCCACTGTGTTCCTTATAAGTTACCATGGTATCGACCTGAAGTTCAGAGCCTTTGTCAGGTCGAGCATTCTCAGTGTGTTACTATCTATTCTTTAGCTAAATGTCAGTGTGCTGCTGATTACTGAGTAGAGGGGGGCGTGACTGGACTGGAATATCATGTAGCCAATCAGTAATCATCAACACTCATGAACAAGCGCAATCTCACAGCAGGAAAGCTAGGCATTGTGGGGATTGTAGTTTTGTGAGGGAAGATCAAGTGCCATGACACTCTCAGTGTGTTGCAGGCTCACACAGCTAGCTAGACAAATGGATTACAAGGTAAAATGAAGCTCTGGTTATATGTGTAGGTATGGGTTCTGGTTGGGTCAAAGCTTGCAGCCTTAATGCAGTTTTTCAAAAATCAAGTTACCTTACCGGAATACCCCTTTAAATACTTTGTTTCAAATTATAATTTTCAAGATCTCTGCTTTTTTCCACTGAATGAACCAACACACTTGAGCACTTATTTGTCTCACACTCAGAAGTCCACAAACTTGCCTGATGAGCCCACTTCACTGAGATAGACCCAAAGAAAAATCAATTACAGTCTAAAGTTGAGCATATCTACACATATATTTGTGATTATTATTAGTAATTATTTCTTCAGAGCGATTACTGTTTTATATTATAAATGCTAATTGTGATTTCCTTAACTTGCTTCCATTAATAACGAGTCCAATTTACAAGGGAATAATATAAAAGTATTACAAACACATGGTTAGTTTCTTCAAGCAGCCGCCACAAAACATTTAAGTGTGTTCTCCATAACCACAGGAATTCTAAGACGACAATCTATATTTGGGTTTCTGAACAGGGTCGTTATTTGTTTGCATTTATAGAAACAAATCTCAACATGGCATCATGCAAAACAGATGCTATATGAGACCCTGTGGCTGCAACTCATTGCCTGCTTCTTCTTTAGATATCCTACTGCTACTGCAGCTGCTCAATAGGAAGATGTTGCATTCATATCATTTGTCATTGAACCAGAGTCTTAAAGCCAGCTGGCAGCTTGAGGCAGCTTCTTGTGGGCATCCAAATCGGAAATAAGGACACTTGTATTTTAACCTACGTTAAAAAAAAAAATAAAGATAAAAATTAAATTATATGCAATGAGGGAAAGTAAAATAACCATTAAAAGGATCAAGCTAAAGAATAAAACTAGAATTTATACATAATTACAGTGCACAGGGAAAATCCTTGATGTTGTATAGGAGTGATGAAAATTATAGTTGTGGAAGTGGAGAGCTCACTATTTGCAGATAAAACATTAAAGAGAGATCAGCATTCACCCATTCAAAGTCAAGAACCAAAAATCAGAAATCAAAGAGGTTTTATTGTCTCATGAAAAGGAGAGGGAAATAGTAACACTTGAAATGGACTGTGCAGGAGATTATTGTTAACTATAAAAGAATTGGCAAAAATAATACAAAATTGTCAAAACTTACTAAAGCTACAAAACTGACATCCTCGGGCAATCATGAATCCCATTATTCATTGTTTTTAAGAATTAACATCTACAAAATACATGGGTTTGCAGCATAAATCATAGAAACATAGAAGATTGACGGCAGAAAAAGACCACCTGGTCCATCTAGTCTGCCCTTTTATTATCCTTTTATTGTTATCTTAGGACAGATACATGTTTATGCCAGGCATGTTTAAATTCAGTTACTGTGGATGTATCAACCACCACTGCTGGAAGTTTGTTCCAAGCTTCTACTACTCTTTCAGTGAAATAATATTTTCTAATGTTGTTCTTGATTTTTCCCCCAACTAACCTCAGATTGTGCCCCCTTGTTCTTGTGTTCAGTTTCTTATTAATAACCCTTCCCTCTTGAACTTTATTCAGTCCTTTAACATATTTAAAGGTTTCAATCATGTCCCCCCTTTCTCTTCTTTCCTCCAGACTATACATATTAAGATCTCTGAGTCTTTCTTGATAAGTTGTAAGCTTTAGACCTTCCACCATTTTTGTAGCTCTTCTTTGGACCCGTTCTATTTTAGCAATATCCTTTTGCAGGTGAGGTCTCCAGAATTGAACACAGTATTCCAGATGTGGTCTCACTAGAGCTCTATACAGAGGGATCACAATCTCCCTCTTTCTGCTTGTTATACCTCTAGCTATGCAGCCAAGCATACGATTTGCGTTCCCTACCACTTGGCTGCATTGGTTACTCATTTTGAGGCTGTCAGAGATGACTACCCCCAAATCCTTCTCTTCTGAGGTCTTTGTTAACACAGAACTGCCAATACGATACTCAGATAGAGGGTTTCTTCTCCCCAAGTGCATTATTTTACATTTGGAAACATTGAACTGCAGTTTCCATTGTTTTGACCACTTATCTAATAAAGATTAGAGATGAACGAGTAGTGAAATATTCGAAAGTTCGAAATTCGATTCGAATAGACCGCGAAATTCGACTATTCGACCGAATATCGAATCCCATTAAAGTCTATGGGAAAAAAATGCTCGCCACTTGGAAATCTCAATTCGACCACTTGGAGGTCACCAAGTCCACCCTGAAACCTCAGAAAAGGATGCCAACACTGCTGGAATGCAACTGGGACAGCAGGGGAAGCATGTCTGGGTGCATATAACGCGCCCAAGTCGCACTATTACGCCACTATCACAGCCTCTCAACAATACACTCCAAAGACAATATAACCTCTCTGTAAAGTGAGACCATACAAGGAAACCTTCTTTCCTCTACATTGCCATGGACCCCAAGCCAAACTAGACAAAAAAGAAGATAAAATTCTGCACCCCTTAAAATCACGTTGCCTATCACAACCACAGATGGCATAGGCAAGGGGGAAAGCAAATAGACCCCACCCCTAATTGTCATTGTGTGTGTGTGTGTGAGATGTGGTCAGACATGTCTTCTTTAAAATGTAAAAACAACTCAAACACATGCAGAAGCCTTAAAATGCCCAAATTGTTGGCGCTTGAGATGTCAGTGACCCGACCTGGCCCAGTGTCATGTCTAGCAGGTAAAGCAGTGGGGATGTTGAGGGATGCGTAGGACCGCAAAAGGCAGGAAGAGGCCGTGGGCTGGCCAGAGGCTCATGGAAAATTTTGTGGAGGCCCAAGAGGTGAGACGTCTTAAAAATTGTGTGGAGGCTAAAGAGGTGAGACCTCTTAAACATTTTGTGGAGCCCCAAGAGGTGAGACCTCTTAAAAATTATGTGGAGGTCCAAGAGGTGAGACCTCTTAAACATTTTGTGGAGGCCCAAGAAGTGAGACCTCTTAAAAATTATGTGGAGGCCCAAGAGGTGAGACCTCTTAAACATTTTGTGCAGGCCCAAGAGGTGAGACCTGTTAAAAAATTATGTGGAGGCCCAAGAGGTGAGACCTCTTAAACATTTTGTGGAGGCCCAAGAGGTGAGACCTCTTAAAAATTATGTGGAGGCCCAAGAGGTGAGACCTCTTAAAGATTTTGTGGAGGCCCAAGAGGTGAGACCTCTTAAAAATTATGTGGAGGCCCAAGAGGTGAGACCTGTAAAACATTTTGTGGAGGCCCAAGAGGTGAGACCTGTTAAAAATTATGTGGAGGCCCAAGAGGTGAGACCTCTTAAAGATTTTGTGGAGGCCCAAGAGGTGAGACCTGTTAAAAATTATGTGGAGGCCCAAGAGGTGAGACCTGTTAAAAATTATGTGGAGGCCCAAGAGGTGAGACCTCTTAAAGATTTTGTGGAGGCCCAAGAGGTGACACCTCTTAAAAATTATGTGGAGGCCCAAGAGGTGAGACCTGTAAAACATTTTGCGGAGGCCCAAGAGGTGAGACGTATTAAAAATTATGTGGAGGCCCAAGAGGTGAGACCTGTTAAAAATTATGTGGAGTCCCAAGAGGTGAGACGTATTAAAAATTATGTGGAGTCCCAAGAGGTGAGACGTATTAAAAATTATGTGGAGGCCCAAGAGGTGAGACCTGTTAAAAATTATGTGGAGGCCCAAGAGGTGAGACCTCTTAAAGATTTTGTGGAGGCCCAAGAGGTGACACCTCTTAAAAATTATGTGGAGGCCCAAGAGGTGAGACCTGTAAAACATTTTGCGGAGGCCCAAGAGGTGAGACGTATTAAAAATTATGTGGAGGCCCAAGAGGTGAGACCTGTTAAAAATTATGTGGAGTCCCAAGAGGTGAGACGTATTAAAAATTATGTGGAGTCCCAAGAGGTGAGACGTATTAAAAATTATGTGGAGGCCCAAGAGGTGAGACCTGTTAAAAATTATGTGGAGGCCCAAGAGGTGAGACCTGTTAAAAATTATGTGGAGTCCCAAGAGGTGAGACCTGTTAAAAATTATGTGGAGGCCCAAGAGGTGAGACCTCTTAAACATTACCTAATGGAAACCACTAATAAATGACCCCATTTTAGAAACGACATCGCTCAAATTATAAAAAAAAACTGATATTAAAAACTTTGTTAACCCTTGAGGTGTTCCACAAGAATTAAAGGTAAGTAGAGGTGAAATTTCAAAATTTCTATTTTTTGGTAGATTATTCACGTTAATTTTTTTCTTGCAACACAGCAAGGGTTAACAGCAAACTAAACCTCAATATACAATACTCTGATTCTTGATTTTACAGAAATACCCCATGTGTGGTGGTCAACGTCTCTATGGGTTTGTGGCAGTGGTCAGAAGGAAAGGTTTTTAGGCACCATTTTGTAATTGAGAGACCCTGACGTACGCCTACAGTGGAAACCCTCAAAAAGTGACCCCATTTTGGAAACTACAAAGTAGCCTTTTTGATTGCCTGCTATTACACTTTTTGTGAGGCAAGAGGGAAAAAATGGCTGTTTTGGCATAGTTTAAAAAAAAATTTTTTTAAAGCATTCACCTGGGAGGCCATCTCATGTAATATTTTTATAGAGCAGGTTGTTACGGACGCGGTGATACCCAATATGTCTAACATTTTTATTTTTGTTAAGTTATACACATTAGATGCATTTTTGAACAGAATAAAATCTTTTTTTGTATTGCTATTTTCTGAGAGCCATCTTTTTTTTATTTTGTCTTAGGTAGGGTCTCATTTTTTGCGTAACGAGATGACGGTTTGATTGGTACCATTTTGGGATTAATACATCTTTTTGATCACTTGGTATTAGACATTTTGTGAGGCAAGGTGACCAGAAAATGGCTTTTTTTTTTTTACACTGTTTTTATTTTTTACAACGTTCACCGAGCGGGGTGGATCATGTGATATTTTTATAGAGCAGGTCAATACGGTCGCGGCGATACCTAATATGCCTACTTTTCTTTTTTTCCCTATTTTTTTTACAAATTTTTAAACTTTATTTTGGGAAAAGGATGCTTTTTTTTTTTACTTGAAACTTTAATTTTTTTTTAAACTTTATTTTTTTAACTTCTTTTTTCACTCTATTTTTTGTCCCAGTCTGGGACTTCAACTTTTGGGGGTCTGATCCCCTGCACAATGCATTACAATACTTCTTTATTGTAATGCATTGGCTGTAAGTGTTTTACCAGTGTAATACACTTACAGCTTCCTGCCTGTGAGATCCAGGGGGCTGGATCTCACAGGCTTCTGTAGAAGGCAACCCGATGTCTAAGCAAGGCATCAGGCTGCCTTCCCTGCCATTGGGTCCCCGTCACAGCAGCGCGGGGACCCGATGGGGATCGCAACCCCTTAGGATACCCACACGTGCCATAGTCAGCGCTGACCGCAGCAGTGCGAGGGTTAATGCACCGGCATCGGTGTTTTCACCAATGCCAGTGCATACAGCAGGGGTCCAGCTATCGGCCACTGCTCCTGCACCCGCCCGATCAGAGTGCTGTAGCAGTACAGCGTTGGGATTTGTGTCCCGGCTTCCAGCGCCGTACATGTACGGTGCTGGTATCCTAAGGGTTAATGAGGCACTAAAACAGGACCAGTTCACTGTAATGTCCACAATAGTTGGATAATGAACACAGTGAAGTTATAGCACAGCATAATATAGAGAATGATGCCACAGTACAGCAAAAATGAACAAAGTAATTTCATAGTAATGGAATAAGGGATAGTGCACAGAGCAGGGAGAACCATGGGTCTCCATGGTAAAACTAGGAATGGAGTCACATTCAATTTCCATAATCTATAGTCCACACTAACTGAGCCTTATGAGCAGAGATGGACCCTCTCAGCAGTTTTTTGCTTTATGATTTATTATTTTACCCAACATACATTGTGGATATAACACCTGAAAATGAAGGTCTCCATTTTTATTTTAGCTGGAATGCAAGATTTGTAAATGGATATTTAAAATTCATTATTAATGGTGATATGCCCAGATATGTGGGGCTTGAGATACAAAAAATTGTTAAAATTAAAGATGCTTCCCAGGCTACAGATATTGATGACTTACAGTATCTTCAGGATAGATCATCAATATCAGATTGGTGGGGGTCAAAAATCTAACACCTCCGCCGGATATTGTACAATGTATGAAGCAGAAACATAAGGGTCCTTATCCTGCGCAGTTTCCAGCAGCGGCATACTGTGGCTAAGCTCCCATTCACTTGAAAGGGAGCTGAGTTGCAGTACTCAAGCATAGCCACCACACAGAGTGTATAGAAATGTCTGCTTCCACATCCTTACACTGTATAGTTTCCAGTGCCAACGGCTGCCTGAAACAAGTGATTGGTGAGGGTGCTGGGTGTCTGACTGATCTGATATTGATGACCTATCCTGTGGAAAGGTCATCAATATTTGTTGCACAGTCAGCCTCTTTAATAATTTGTGTGGATTTAGCGGTAAGAAATATTGCATCATATGAACGCATAATTTACAATGGTGCAAGAAATCCAGTGGTGTAAAGGATGGTACCGCTAATATAGGTGAATTGGCAGGATGGATTTTAATTTTTAAAACTTTATGGGTGTTTTTTATTATTTTAATTTATTTCTATTTTTGTATAGGTTTTTATTAATTTTCTATATTTTTTATTGTTTTTTTTTTATTATTTTAAGTTTTCCCACTTATTTCTCTGTGGCTGGAGAAAACTGGTATGGCCTAATTTGTGTCTTCCCGGAAATCCTCTGTATGTAGATCACAGATAATAATGATTTTATACCTTCTGGGCAATAGATCACTAGTAGCAATACTCTGTATACAGGGGTTTGCAGGGAGAATGAAGATCATGTCTCCCAGCATGCTCCTCTCCTCCTGGTCACAGTTTGAAACTTGTAACTTCATTGTGATCTCTGGATTTTCACTAGCAAATGCAGTTGTGACAATTGAGAGGGTTCAAGGAAGGGCAACTAAAGTAATAACTGGAATGGGTGGCCTACAGTACCCAGAAAGATTATCAAAATTAAGGTTATTCATTTTAGAAAAAAAGAGACAACTAAGGGGAGATCTAATAACTACGTATAAATATATCAGGGGTCAGTACAGAGATCTCTCCCATGATCTATTTATCCCCAGGACTGTAACTGTGATGAGCAGACTCAGACTGGCCCACCGGGGAGGCGGGGGATTCCTCGGTGGGCCCCTGCACCTGAAGTGAGCCTTCATGTTTGAAAGCTCACTGTCAGTAAAACTCTTTCCTTCAGCTGCAGGCAGGTGGTGGTCAATGAGTTGCGTGGATGGGCCCGCCTCCTGTCTCCATGGGCCCTGCCCCCTAAACATGACAATGATTCCCTGCTGCAATCTACAAAGTTGTCAACCACTGGGGGGCCGCCATGCTGCCTCAAGCTGTAGGACAGACAGTGCTTCCTTGCTGAATAGGAAGGCTGATAATAGCGGAGGTGAGCCTATGAGTACTTTTAACTTACAGGGGTTCCTCCAGTCAGCACTTCCTGTTAGTGAGCTAATGAGCTTATATCCACATGTTGTGATTTTCACAAAAAGCGTGACAAAATGCGCCGTTTTTTGCTGTGATTTTTGTGAAAATCAGAACATGCGGATATAAGCTTACTGACAGGAAGTGCTGGCTGGACGAACCACTGTTAATTATAAGTACTCACGGGCTGTTCTCTTCTATTATCAGCCTTCCTATTCAGTATGGAAGGAATGCTGACAACACTGTGGAACCCTGCTGCTACGAGAGAAGGACACAGCAGGATGCTAAAGCCACAATACACATGCCACAGAGGACCATCATATGAAGTAGGTAAGGTAAATCTATACTGTCCAGTATGTAGTGCAGTGTTAAAAGGTGCCTTCATATGTAAAAGTGTGTATAAAACCATGCCTTCTCCTGTAAAAGTGAAGTGTGTTAGGGTTTGCACTACACACCAACTTTGGCTCACAGCGCTCACAGCCAAAAATTGCAGCAACACAAAGCTACATTGCAACTAATGAAAGTGAATGGGTTTGTGACTTGACAGTCACCCCATTCACTTAAAGGGGTTGTCTCACTTCCGTAAGTTGCATTTATCATGTAGAGAAAGTTAATAGAAGGCACTTACTAATGTATTGTGATTGTCAATGTTGTTTCCTTTGCTGGCTGGATTCATTTTTCTATCACATTATACACTGCCCATTTCCATGGTTACGACCACCCTGCAATCCATCAGTGGTGGTCGTGCTTGCATACTATAGGAAAAAGCGCAAAGTGCAAGCACGACCACCATTGATGGATTGCAGGGTGGTCTGTAACCATAGAAACAAGCAGTGTATAATGTGATGGAAAAATAAATAAAGCAAGCAAAGTAAGCAATATGGACATCAGAATACATTAGTAAGTGCCTTGTGTTAACTTTCTCTACATGATAAATGCCACTTAATGAAGTGAGACAACCCCTTTAACTGTAGCACTGCATTGCTGTGCAATTTGTCACAGGATAATGTTGCTGTATATAATGTGTATATGTGTAGAAATATAAATGCACTACCATTACAAAAAAAAAATATTGCATATAAACGTATGCTTGTGTGTAAAAAAGAGAGCATGAAAGTTGCTTATGTGTGTGTGTCTGTGAAAACATGCATCTCAGGCCTCATGCACACAAGCATATTTTTCATTCATGGACTCCAGTACACCTTTTGATCTAAAGACATGTATGGGAAAACAATCTCCCAAATGTGAAGTAAAAGGGAATGTATTTTGGGGATAAACAGAAGCTTCATGCAACTTTGTGATTTCATAACAAACAAAACTGCATATGAGTTGCATGGAACAGCAGACAAATTTCCCATCAAAATGAGAAATTTCTATGGCAGTTGCAAGCAATGTAATAGAACACATGTAATCACAGCAGTATCACTATTTTATATGTCTGGTTGGTGTGGTTGTGTACATATTTAACACTGACTTTAACTTGGTTCTGTTACTGGATATATGCACAGAGCTTGGTTCTGTTACCGTCTCTATGCACAGAGCTTAGTTCTGTTACCGTCTCTATGCACAGAGCTTGGTTCTGTTACCGTCTCTATGCACAGAGCTTGGCCTGTTATCGTATCTATGCACAGAGCTTGGTTATGATGCCATCTTTTAGTGTATAATAGTTCTGAGCATTTCTTAGTCCTCAGCTTGGTTCAGATATTGTATGTTAGCACTGAGCTTGGGTCTATTACTGGGTCTAAGTACTTGGCTCTTCTGCCATATCCATGTGTAAAGCTTATTTTTGTTACCATATCTGAGCATATCTTATTGCTGAGCTTAGTTCAGTTAGCATATCTAAGTAGCAGCTTAGGATAATATACTGTAGATAATTTAGTGTATATATCATATGGATATGTTGCACAGTGCAGACACTAACATGCATGCCGAATCACTTGGCTTTATAGTTGCACTGATTAAAAACCACCTGTGGGGCAAATGGGCTGGTCAGGAGTGCATGACCAAATGGAGTAGCCACACCTCCAGTACAAACTTGCAAAGAAAAAAAGAAATTTCAGTCAGCACATCCCAGAGTGCAGGTGCTGGTTGCTATGGCTAAATACATGTCAAAGGAAAATACATAAATTGCAGCCGCACACCACTACCAGATAAAGCACAAAATGCCACAGTGATAGAGTATTCACGGCATGCATGTTAGTGTCTGCACTCCTGAACTAGGGGAGGCCTTTGTAGTACCAGAAATGGCAAAAGGCAAGTGGACATTACATGCATGTGGAATAGAGATGAGCGAGTAGTGAAATATTCGAAAGTTCGAATTTTGATTCGAATAGACCGCGTTATTCGACTATTCGACCGAATATCGAATCCCATTATAGTCTATGGGAAAAAAATGCTTGCCACTTGGAAATCTCAATTCGACCACTTGGAGGTCACCAAGTCCACCCTGAAACCTCAGAAAATGATGCCAACACTGCTGGAATGCAACTGGGACAGCAGGGGAAGCATGTCTGGGTGCATATAACGCGCCCAAGTCGCACTATTACGCCACTATCACAGCCTCTCAACAATACACTCCAAACACAATATAACTTCTATGTAAAGTGAGACAATACAAGGAAACCTTCTTTCCTCTACATTGCCATGGACCCCAAGCCAAACTGTACAAAAAAGAAGAAAAAATTCTGCACCCCTTAAAATCACGTTGCCTATGACAACCACAGATGGCATAGGCAAGGGGGAAAGCAAATAGACCCCACCCCTAGCTGTCATTGTGTGTGTGTGTGAGATGTGGTCAGACATGTCTTCTTTAAAATGTAAAAACAACTCAAACACATGCAGAAGCCTTAAAATGCCCAAATTGTTGGCGCTTGAGATGTTGCCATTTAGGCTTGTAGAAATGAAAGCTTTCTGCAACCTGATGGGGGCTGCCATCCATCAGTATCCTGTCCCTAGCCATCACTATTTTTCCCTCTGTGCCATCCCTGCCTTGCCCTAGCACATGTCCCAAAACATCATCCACGCCCAAGTAACACGGTTACTGCAAAAGGCTATTTGACCACCAACACTTGGACAAGCGTTTGAGGCTGGGGATGCTACATCTCCCTGACAGCACACTGGGTGAATGTTGTGGAGGCGGGGACGGGCAAACCTGCTACCCCCACCCAAGTTTTGTGCCTTGGTTCTGTCAGGATTTCCGCAACCCTTACAGACAGCTCGGCAAACCCCTCCTTCTCCTTCTAGATTTGTTAAATCTGTCCACCAGCCAGTCAAGTCCACAAAGTCCAGTCTCTTCAATAGCTTGCAGAAACTGCAGGGACCTCACTCTGACCCTCCTTCCTCCCACCCTGCCCAATGTTATCAACCGAGTGTTCCCACCCATGCCCACTCCCAGGAGCTCTTCTCAGGTCCCTTACCTGATTTTGACTCCTCGCCAGTCCTGCAAGAATCGCAGGAGCTATCTGAGGATTTTGTTTGTTCTGATGCCCAAACACTGGAGCAAGCTCCATCTCTAGCTGATGGTGGTGTGGAACGGGCACTAAAGTGTCAAATGATTAGGGACGATGATGAGACACAGTTGCCAGCAAGGGAGGCTGTTGGTATGTCGGGTGGGCCGGAGGAGGAGCAAAGTGAGGCAGTGTAAGAGGAGGTGGTTGAGTATGACGAAGTCAGTGACCCGACCTGGCCCAGTGTCATGTCTAGCAGGTAAAGCAGTGGGGATGTTGAGGGATGCGTAGGACCGCAAAAGGCAGGAAGAGGCCGTGGGGTGGCCAGAGGCTTATGGAGAAGGCAGGCTAGAGCCCGCAGGGCCGCATCTCTTCCCTATAACAGGCCCCCACACAAAGCTCTCCCATCGAGGGCTCTTAGGTCCTTGTTGTGAAGATATTTTAATGAGTGCGCAAAGTTAGCTTGAGGTGAGACCTTGAAAAAATTACATGGAGGCCCTTGAGGTGAGCCCTTGAAAAAATTATGTGGAGGCCCAAGAGGTGAGACCTCTTAAAAATTGTGTGGAGGCCCAAGAGCTGAGACCTCTTAAAAAATGTATTAAGGCCCAAGAGCTGAGACCTCTTAAAAATTGTATTAAGACCCAAGAGGTGAGAACTCTTAAAAATTGTATTAAGGCCCAAGAGGTGAGACCTCTTAAAAATTGTATTAAGGCCCAAGAGGTGAGACCTCTTAAAAATTGTTTGTAGGCCCAAGAGGTGAGACCTCTTAAAAATTGTTTTAAGGCCCAAGAGCTGAGACCTCTTAAAAATTGTATTAAGGCCCAAGAGCTGAGACCTCTTAAAAATTGTATTAAGGCCCAAAAGCTGAGACCTCTTAAAAATTGTATTAAGGCCCAAGAGCTGAGCCATAATAATTTTTTCTTTTTTTTTTAATGGAGCAATTCTACGGCGGTTAAGGAGGAGGAGGAGGAGGAAATGGCACTTCATACAGATGGCACTTCACTTTTGGCCTCAACAGCGGTGTAACCCGCCCCCCGCTTAACTGTCCCATAAAGGCAGGGATGCTGGATGAGCGGAATGCTGGCTGCCCCTCACCAGCACGCATTGTATCCCCACTGGCTTCAACGCGGTTTGTGCCCCCACCAGCATTTCCGCGCCCCCGTCCTCGTCCACGTCCCTTTGCGCTAGCCCTCCGCATTTCAGGCGTTTAACTTTTTTTTGCCACGCGTTCTGCAAAATATATATTTTTTTAGGAGAACACTTGGCTATACAGCCGTATACTGCCAGAAGGTCAATAGATGCCTATACGCACCAGGTATATTAACAGGGTTTTGATGGCACACAGAACGCACAACAGTGGTGCCAAATATACTTTATTTTTTAGGAGAACACTTGGCTATACAGCCGTATACTGCCAGAAGGTCAATAGATGCCTATACGCACCAGGTATATTAACAGGGTTTTGCTGGCACACAGAACGCACAACAATGGTGCCAAATATACTTTTTTTTTTAAACACTTGGCGTATACAGCCGTATACTGCCAGAAGGTCAATAGATGCCTATACGCATCAGGTATATTAACAGAGTTTTGATGGCACACAGAACGCACAACAGTGGTGCCAAATATACTTTATTTTTTAGGAGAACACTTG
Organism: Rhinella marina; assembly: GCA_900303285.1. Taxonomy (NCBI): domain Eukaryota; kingdom Metazoa; phylum Chordata; class Amphibia; order Anura; family Bufonidae; genus Rhinella; species Rhinella marina. The sequence goes on from ONZH01004374.1 coordinate 18,787, forward strand.
GCTATACAGCCGTATACTGCCAGAAGGTCAATAGATGCCTATACGCACCAGGTATATTAACAGGGTTTTGCTGGCACACAGAACGCACAACAGTGGTGCCAAATATACTTTTTTTTTTTTTAAACACTTGGCGTATACAGCCGTATACTGCCAGAAGGTCAATAGATGCCTATACGCACCAGGTATATTAACAGAGTTTTGATGGCACACAGAACGCACAACAGTGGTGCCAAATATACTTTATTTTTTAGGAGAACACTTGGCGTATACAGCCGTATACTGCCAGAAGGTCAATAGATGCCTATACGCACCAGGTATATTAACAGGGTTTTGCTGGCACACAGAACGCACAACAGTGGTGCCAAATATACTTTATTTTTTAGAAAAATACTTGGCGTATACAGCCGTATACTGCCAGAAGGTCAAATGGTGCGTATACACACCAGGTATATAACAGGGTTTTGCTGGCACACAGAACGCACAACAGTAGTGCCAAATATAGTTTTGTATATAGGTGCTAATACACCACTAATGCCTCTCTCTGTCCCTACTCCAGCAGCTATCCCTCAATAAAGCAGCCGTTCTGTGCAGAGTGTATATAGTTAGAATAAGCTATATACCGTGCAGTATAGTAGCCCTGATAAGGGCTGTCAATCACTCTCCTGTCCGCTGGTAGCCGGTATATATGGTGGTAAATGTGATATTCTGAGCTTCTGTTATATACTTTTGGGGTCCTGCCTGACTTTCATACAGCTAAAGCCTGTCTCTCCCTGCTCGGGCCTCTGTCCCTGACTACGTTCACGCCGTTCTCGCGATGCCAGCGTGCTCCGAGGACCTGTCATACCCCCCCTGCATAGTGATTGGTGTAAAAAAAGCGCCAGGGAAGGTGGGAGGGGAAACGAATTTTAAGTGCGTCATCGCCGTTATACTCGATCGAAATCGAGTATGACGAATAGCGTAGTATTCGATCGAATACCGGCTCGGTCGAATACTACTCGCTCATCTCTAATGTGGAACAAAACACCCCCTGATTATATGGAAGCCAAGACTGGCACGTAACAGGTAGGACAAAGTGTTAGGTTCCCCATTCTGCAGAGACCACCTTGACGATTGTGGTGAATGGGCTCAGATAATTTTGTACAAAATGTATTTGCCAAGAGTCTCTAATTTATTAAACAAGCATAGCATGAGCTTTGGAATACTCTATCACTGTGGCATTTTGTGCTTTATCTGGTAGTGGTGTGCGGCTGCAATTTATGTATTTTCCTTTGACAGGATCAGAGATAACTCTGATGCCAGCTGTTTAACCCACAAATATTAAGAATTAAAAAGAAAATATTTTCTCCATTTACCATATAAAATAAAAAATAGAAAAAGGGCCATATCAAAAAATGTCCAAATATCATGTTATTTATGTTACATAGTAAAACAAATTTAAAAAAACAAACAAACTGATGCAGTGTTTTGAACACCTTACCTCCCAAACAAAATGGAATAAAAAATTATCAAAAAATAGTATACACCCCTAACTGGTGCCAATATAAATTGCAGGAAAAATGTTTAAAAAAAAAAGTTATAGGTGTCAAAATATAGTGACAAAGCAAATTTTGTTTTTTGTTTTTATCGCGTAGAGAATGTCATAAAAACAAAACTCAAAAAACAGTAGAGAAATTGTTTTATTTCCTATTCCACTTCTCAAATATATATTTTTTAATGCCATACATTATACAGAACATTAAATGGTGTAAACAAAATTCAACTTGGCCCGCAAAAAATGCTCCCTAATAAGGCACCGTCAAGTTAAAAATAAAAAGTTAAACCGCTTGAAAGGCCAGAAGGAAAACAGAAAATATTGCGAAAATTGGCTCTTTAAAGAACAGGTTAATGCCATTGGCCAAAGTTATGAGAATAATTGTAGGATATATAAAATATACCAATATTTTGTTTCCAGTAGTGATCAGTGTGGACCTCTATGAGCCTGAATATGAGTACATTTGTATTACTTATGTGGTTGGATATATTTATTTGTGTATGTACTTACTTGTGTGTGTACAGTATGCATGTGCTTATTTACTTGTGTATATATGTATTTATTCCTGTGTATATATGTATTTGTGCATTTATGCATTAATGCAGTATACACTTCATTTTGCTGAATAACCTCTAACCTAACAATAGAAAATGAAACTCACCCGTCCTGGAACTATTTTATACAGCTTCACAGTATGAATGGAGTCAATCAGCTGGTAAGTGAAAAATTCATTTTATGTCAGGGGTGTCAACAGGATCATCAAGAGCCAATGACAACAAATCCATAGCAGGAAAAAGAACTGACAGGGTGGAAAACAAGAGTCTCTGATGCTGATCCTTTCTTTTCAAATGTCCAGAACATAATTTCACAGCAATTACTGTCCCAGCTGGTTCCAGTGCACGTGGGCCTCAGAGTCTGATCTTGTTACTGGGACACAATCAGAGGTGTGGGATAGGCTTAGAGTTCTGTATGTTGCACCAGAATAAACAATGCTATTCTTTAAGCATTGGTCTTTAAGTAGAAAGAGTTAAATGGTAAACTGAGCAAGATGATAAAAAAAGAACTCTCCAAAGACTACGGACTGCGTTCAAGATAAAGTATTAAAATAGAATAAAATGTAAGAGATTTTATAGTAGCAACTTTTTTTTTCTTGTTTGTTTTTCACAAGTTAAGTGCACTCTGTAGACCGGAGTGATGAGGGCCCCATTTCCAGCACAGCATGGAACGGATGATCTCCTCAACTGTAAAATGAAGCTATCAGAGCACAGCATGAGAATGTATTAGCAACAGTTAGATAAGGGAGACCTCAGCAAGGCGTTCACATTTTAAATTGGTAAAATAATGCCTATACAAATTGTTTTTGGTACATTAAGTACTTTTCACAGCCAAAATTACAAAAAAAAGCAAAAAAAAAAAAAAGAAATAGCAATATTACATGCTTAAGCATTGGCTATGAATACAAAAAAGAATGGTACTCTAGAAAGTCATCTTTTTTTCCACATTAAAATAGTTTTGAATGAGTTGACAGAAATTGTGTACAATGATGAATGACAAAACGCTACATAAGCTGTCAGCACACGCTGAGAAAAATCTCAGAAGAAACTGTCCCATGATAATAAATATGCATTCATCTAAACTGAAGGTATTTGAAGCTGGTAAGCACAGTAGTCTAGCGAAACACTACTAAACGGCAGTGAAGTGAGGCTGAGAAAAGATTTATGTATTTGTACTAATCTGCTGCATAGTGTTAGCTATGACAGAATGACAAGGAAACAAGGGTTATGAAAAATGATCTGACAGTATGCTACTGAATTTGTGAATTCTAGCACTATAACGAGCCCCGAATGTGTCAGGGATGAATGATTGCGTCAATGTGTTCATTGTGACAGAACTAGAAATTGTGTCAGGAATTTATTAGACATTGCAGAGGTTACTGTATATATATATATATATATATATATATATATATATATATAAGGCCCCATTCAGACGACCGTATGACTGCCGTGCCCACAAACAGAAGGTCTGCAAAACATCAGGATCAGAAGCCCATGGAAACACTCGGAAGCTCTTTTAGAGCTTTCAGGTTTGCGCCTCTGAACTGCAAAAGATATAGTAGGACATGTCCTGTCATTTGCCATATCTTGCTGATTGCAGACCTATTCAAGTTATGGGTCCACACCGCAGTATGGAGTTCACATGGTGGCCATATGGTCGTACAGATGGGCGCTTATAGTTATATGTCACAAAGCATGTTAGGGAACTGTAATAATTTTAGCGATAACTGTTAAATCAGGAAGTTTAACCAGAAAGCGAAACATACAGGATTTATGGAAAATGGTGTAAAGGTAAATTGACTTAGGTTCTCATAGCAGCCAATCAGATTACCTTTTATTTTCCAAAGGAGCTATTAAAAATGAAAGGTGGAATCGGATTGGTTGCTAAGGCAACTAAGCCAGTTTTCCTTTACGCCACTTTTCATAAATCTCCCCCAGTTACGTGACACTGAGATGATCATAACAATACACAGTCAGATGGTTACTGGTGCTTCCCATATCTGTTCAATCTTCTGCCAATAATATAATGTCTAATCTGTAAAAGACATCCAATGTCACAGCCTGAGTGACAGTCAACACAATCTTGTTTAGTCCCCATGCACACTACACTACTTTGGGTCCACATCCAATCTGAGTTTTTTGTGGATTGCACATAGGCCCATTTATTTCTATGGGTCTGCAAAAAATGTCCTCTGTGTGCTGTTCGCATCCATATGTCCATTCCGCAAATTTTAGAATCTGTCCTATTCTTGTCTGTTTTGCAGACAAGAATATCAATTTTTATAAAGGAATTGTGGCATGTGCATGGACAGTATCTGTATTTTGAAGATGTATGAGGCCTTAGTCTATGGAAGACTAGTTTTATATGTAAAAATATAACAGCTATATTTTTGTTGTTTGTAAATAGGGAAATCCTCAGCACCTATTAGTCACGTATATGACTAACATGGTATCACTGTAGCCTGTAATCATACTGACCTGAAGTACAAAGAACACAAGTCAGTTTTACTGCTTAATGAATGCCATAAAAACAAAACTCATAAAACCAATTCCACCCCATCTGATGCAATATTAAATGGTGCCATTAGAAAGCATAAAAACAAGCCCTCTTACAGCTATGTGAAAAAAAAAAACATTAAAAAGTTATAGCTCCACAAAGGCAGTGAGTAAACAACAAAAATGGAAAATCACCTGGGGTAAAAGGGGTTAAAGCCCACCTGCCAGCAGGATCACCATATTAAAGCAGGCATACTACCTGGTAGAGGTGATCCTACTGCTTAAAATGATACCTGTCTTGTGGAAATCGCTATATAAATAATATACAAATGAGGACTCCAGCTTACCAAGGAATGGTGTCTAGTCCCTCAGTGCACCCAATACTGTGCTTTTGGCAGTAGATATGGTCAGTTTCTCTGAAGAACACTCATACTTATTTCAGCTTTGATGCACTGTGTTTCTTTTTTAAATCATAGCCAGCATTCATTTTTTTTAGCAGTAACTGAATAGCTTGAATGATCATACAAGACACACTATCCTTACTCCCTACAAGCACAAGTGATCTTTAAATGATCTTTCAGGACCTCTGTCTTACATATACAGTGCAAGTCCAGTTTTTAAAACTGCCACCCACTCGCGAGCGCTGCAAGCACCATAACTGCCAGGTTTCTGAGGTTTTACATAGCAAAGGCTTGGGGCTAATGTCTGCGATTGGTAGTAAGGCAGATCGTGGACATTTAACACCTCAGATGCCATAGTCAAATGTGACCATGGCATCTGGGAGCAGTGAAACCGATTCCATGCCAGTAATAGGCCCAAGCTTGTATAAAGCTTATAGGCCGATTACAAATAACATATATTCCAATGCAGGACTTCAGATAGAATATAGATATAGATTACAGATACAATCTAATGATATGTATGCTATAGTTAAAAAAAAAAATATATATATATATATATATTATATATATAATATATAGCGCTCACTAGGGTGCCGGGAGTAGGGAAACATACTCACCCTCCTGCATTGCAGCTCTGCTCCAGGTTCTGCGCTCTTCTGTATTCTCCTGCCGGTGCTACACTGTCCTGACCTTGTACAGCGTTAGGATGTAGTGCATGCACTATGACCTGAAGCTGCACGCAGTCAGGTGACAGTGCAGCGCTGGCAGGAGAAGACAGAGGAGCGCCGGAACCGGAGTGGAGCCGCGGCACAGAAGAGGTAAGACAGTTTTTTATTTTATTCTGATGGGCTGATCTGAGGTCTGATGGGGGCAGAGTGGGCTGATATGGGGGCACAGTGGGCTGATCTGAGGTCTGATGGGGGCACAGTGGGCTGATATGGGGGCACAGTGGGCTGATCTGAGGTCTGATGGGGGCACAGTGGACTGATCTGAGGCCTGATGGGGGCACAGTGGGCTGATATAGGGGCACAGTGGGCTTATATGGGGGCTGATGGGATGATCTGAGGTCTGATGGTGGCTGAGTGGGCTGATATGGGGGCTGATTGGCTGATTTGAGGTCTGATGGGGCTGAGTGAGCTGATCTGAGGTCTGATGGGGGCTGAATGGGCTGATCTGAGGTCTGATGGGGGTCTGAAAGGGCTGATCTGAGGTCTGATGGGGGTCTGACATGAAGGGCTGATATGGGGGTCTGATGTGATGTCCTGAAATTGGGGGATCTGATATGAGGTCTGATGAAAAATATTTTTTTCCAGGACGTCCTTCCATGACAGCACCATGGAGGATGTTCTATTCATCTCTGTAGGGACAGGAAGCGAGAGAGGTTAAAAGGCCCCTCCCCACCCCATACTCCAGTGTTCTTCCTGTCCCTACAGGGATGAATGGAAGCAAGGTCCCCCTTGGGACGAAGAGAAGGTTTACCTGAAGGACTAGGGCTGTGTCGGGGGGTCCTCCTCTCCTCACGCCTGCAAGAGGTTCTGGGCCAGCACCTCTCTGGGAAGAGGTTCCCTAGTCCTCCCTGATACCATTTTTTTGTGTGGCCGCGGTATCGGGGAGCCGGTGCCGCTTCTCCTTGGGGAGCTCTGGGCTCGGCAGCGGCTCCTCCTCCTCTTCGGCTGGCGTACTCCGTACGCGCGAGACGCCGGGAGTGTAGGCCTGGGTCCGGATGTCACGTGACCGGAAGTTGTCAGAGGTCCGGCGGATCACGTGACCGGACATACTCCTCAGTACTCCGGCATCATGGAGGCGGCCAGCGGCAGCGCTGGAGACCCACAGGTCAGGGTCTCGCTCTGAGGGGGCTAGGTAGACTCTTCTAATGAATTGAGTCCAGGAAGAGGCGGGGAGCAGCGCGGCGTCAGGGGGGGGGGTCCCCGGTGAGTATAAAGATGCTTTTCTGTGAGTAAAAGCTGTCTCATCATGGAGGTTCCTAATGTTGGCAAGTCTGAGGCTTCTACAGACCCCCCTGCTATGGCTCATGTAAGTCTTACTCCCCCTTGGGGGGAATCAGCTAGGCTGTGTTCTCCCTGTGAGCCTGTAAGTTCCTCTATCTTTCTTGCTCCCCCTTAGGTGGAGAAAGAAACCTCTCGTAAATCTGACCCCCTCAAAAGGAAGGCAAAGAAATGTGCCACCTGTGCAAAGCGTCCCTTGGATTCTTACAAGAAACAGCTATGTCAGGACTGTCTGACTAACATTCTCAAAGAAGAACAGCCGTCTTTCTTGTCAGACTTGAGGAGTTTAATAAGAGAGGAAGTACAGGCATCCGTTGCTAATATGACATCGGTTGCTAATCCTTCCCCACCCCCCTGCAAAAAAACGAGAGTCCTAATAGACTCAGATTCGGAGGACGACCATCTTACCTTTCTGAAGGAGAGATAGAAGAGGATGGAAGACAATACTTGTCATCTAAGTCCCAAGATCCCGGCAGATATTTCTTCTCAAATGAGGATTTGGAGACTCTCCTTTCTGCCGTCAGAGAAACAATGGCGGTACAAGAAGAGGAGCAATCCCACTCAGTTCAGGACGAAATGTTTGGGGGCTTGATTGCAAAAAGGAAAAGACTTTTTCCGGTGAACAAAAATTTAAGGGAGTTAATAAAGGAAGAATGGGAGGAGGCGGATAAAAAGCTATATCTCTCCCGGGAGTTTAAAAGCAGGCTTTTATTTGACCCGGAGGAGACTAAATTATGGGAAGAGATCCCAAAAGTCGACATTCAGGTGGCGAAGGTCTCTAGGAGAACCACTATCCCATTCGAGGATTCTTCTCAGTTGAAGGATCCTATGGATAGATTGATGGAGCCCTTAAAAAGACTTGGGAATCTGCGGCGATGGGTATCAACACTAACATTGCTGCCACATCAGTTGCTAGAGCCATGAGTCTATGGCTGGATCAGCTTGAGAACCACCTTAAAATAAAAACCTCTAGAGAGGAGATCTTGGAATCCCTTCCCCTCCTGAAGATGGCTACGGCGTTCTTGGCGGATGCCTCAGCGGAGTCCATTCGTTGTGCGGCAAGGAATGGTGCCTTATCGAATTCAGCTAGGAGGGCACTGTGGATTAAGCCGTGGTCAGGTGACATTGCGTCAAAAAATAAATAATGCGCAATACCGTTTTCTGGAGCTTATCTATTTGGGCCGGTTCTGGATGCAATCCTTGAGAGAACGGCGGATAAGAAGAAAGGGTTTCCGGAGGAAAGACCCAGAAAACCAGGGCCCTTTCGCAAATCCTCCAGGTCATTTTAAAATGCTCCTTCCAGGGGGAAAGGCAAAACAGGAAGGTGGAGCTACCCGAAGGGAGGCAGAGGGAGAGGGTTCCTCCTTAACCTGAATCCTTCCAATACCTCATCTAAACAATGACTCCAGGCCAGTGGGAGGGAGACTGAGATTTTTCATGGAGGAATGGTCTCAGATAACAGAGAACCAGTGGATACTGGACTCCTTAAAGGAGGGGTTCAAATTGTATTTCTGGAGACATCCCCCCAGGAAGTTTCAAACTACTCATTTCAGGTTGTCCTCCCTTCAGTCTCAGCTCCTGGCGGACATTCAGAAATTAATACTTCAGAACGCTATTGCTCCAGTTCCCATATCCCAAAGGTTCAGAGGGTACTATTCTCGGCTTTTCCTGATAAAAAAAACAGACAACTCATTCAGGACCATAATCAACCTGAAGGGGGTGAACAGTTGTATAGCATACCGACGATTCAAGATGGAATCCATAAAAACTACGATTCCCCTCATACCTCCGAGCGCCTTCATGTGCACAATAGACATGAGGGACGCTTACTACCACGTTCCCATCCACCAACAATTCCAACAGTACCTAAGATTTGCGATCAAATCAGGAGGGAAGATATTCCATTATCAGTTCACATGCCTACCCTTCGGAATATCCTCTGCCCCTCGATTCTTCACAAAGGATAGATTCGCAGAGATGATGGCCTTCCTCAGAAGGAGGCAGATTACAGTAGTACCATATCTCGACAATTTTATTCTTGTAGCAGGTACAAAAGATCTCTTAATTCAGGATCTCTCGCAGACCCGAGCCCTGATGGAGCGTCTGGGTTGGATCCTGAACTACACAAAATCAGATCTCCTCCCGGACACGAAGAAAGTGTTTCTGGGAACGGAATTAGATTCAATAGATCAGCGGTCTTATCTACCAAGAGAGAAACAGTTTACTTTGATAGAGAGAATATCGCAATTCAAGGATCGCAGGCATTGCACCTTAAGAGAGGCCATGAGTATTCTGGGCCTCATGACTTCCTGCATCCCAGTAATCCCTTGGGCTCAGTACCACTCAAGACAACTGCAGAATCTAATTCTTTCTTCATGGAACAGGAACTGTCAGTCCCTGGAGTCAAAGGTCCATCTTATAGTAGCAGTGAAAGACTCTCTGACATGGTGAGTTAACCCGCAAATGCTGCAATTAGGCGTCCCTTGGGATCCAATACCAGAAAAAACAGTGACCACAGACGCCAGTCTGAGAGGCTGGGGAGCCCAGGTAGGAGAGATCTCTTTTCAGGGCGTATGGTCCATCCGGGACCGTCAGAGGTCATCAAACTCCATGGAGCTAAAGGTGGTGCTACAATCCCTGATGGCGGCCGAGCATCTAATAAGAGGTCATCACGTAAAGCTGTTATCAGACAACATGACAACTGTCTGTTATATAAAAAGACAAGAAGGGACCAGGAGCCCTCTACTTCAAAGGGTAGCAGACAAAATATTCTCCTGGGCAGAAAGAACTATATTGTCCATCTCGGCAGTTCACTTGAAGGGATCTTACAACACAAAGGCAGACTATCTGAGCCGTCAGAACATCCATCCGGGAGAGTGGACTTCAAACAAGGAAGTTTTCTACCTTATTTGCAACAGGTGGGGAAGTCCTCAGATAGATCTGTTCACAACGAGGAACAACTCTCAAACAGAACAGTTTTTCTCCCTGAATCCAAAAGACAGTCCGACAGGGGTAGATGCGTTGTCTCAGGTTTGGGGCTTGAGTCTGAGTTATGCCTTTCCTCCCTTACCTCTGATTCCAGCAGTGCTGAAGAAGCTGAGATCAAGTACCACAAACCTAATCCTAATTGTGCCAGTTTGGCCCAAGAGAGGCTGTTTTTCAGAGATCATGGAGAGATCCATGGAAGACCCTTTTACCCTTCCAGTGAGGGAAGATCTCCTCCTTCAGGGCCCCATCCATCATCTGGACGTCAGCAGACTCAAGTTGACTGCCTGGATTCTGAGAGGCAGATGTTAAGAAGCAAAGGTCTCTCGGAGGAGGTAATCTCTACTTTACTGCATAGTAAAAAGCCAGTGACGGCGGCTATTTACGGTAAAGTATGGAAGAAGTTCAGATCCTGGTTAGAAATAAATCATCCAGGTTCTGCGACTCCTCTATAAGCCAGATTCTAGATTTTCTCCAACTAGGGTTTAACATGGGCCTAAAGCCTAGGACCCTAAAAGTGCAAATATCTGCCCTTGCATGTTTTCTAGATGCTCCTATAGCTGAGCATAGGTGGATAAGAAGATTTGTTAATGCTGTCGGAAGGCTGCGGCCTACGTTAAGACCTTCTGTCCCTGCCTGGGACTTGAATATAGTCCTAAAGATTCTCTGTGATCCCCCCTTCAAACCAATAGAGGAGATTTCAGAGAGTCTTCTCTCACTAAAAGCTGCTTTCCTAATTGCAATTACAACAGCACGCAGAATAGGGGAGCTCCAGGCTCACTCAATATCAGACCCGTACCTGAAGATCCTGGATGATCGCATCATCTTAAGATTGGATCCTTCCTTTCTACCTAAGGTGGTTTCCTCGTTCCACAGAGAACAGGAAATAATTCTACCCTCTTTTTGTACCTCTCCCCAGAAGGTTCAAGAGCAAAAATACCACTGTCTGGATGTCAGAAGAACCATTCTGACCTACTTGAAGAGAACCGATCCTTGGAGGAGATCGTCGAACCTTTTCATCCAGTTTGGAGTAAGGAATAAAGGATGCAAAGCATCTAAACAGACAATTGCAAGATGGATCAAGGAAGTCATCAAGGAAGCTTATAGTTTGGAGAACCTTCCCTGTCCATTAACTGTGAGAGCGCACTCGACCAGAGCTGTGTCTGCATCCTGGGCTCAGAGAGCAGACGCTTTGGTAGACCAAATCTGCAAAGCTGCTACTTGGTCGAGTTTCCACACCTTCACGAAACATTATAAGTTAGACGTTTTAGCCAATCAGGATTTGGCTTTCGCTCGCAAGGTCCTACAAGCAGTGGTCCCTTCCTGACTACCTAATTTGGTAGCTCTCCATGGTGCTGTCATGGAAGGACGTCCTGGAAACATGAATTTAGTTTACCAGGTAAATGGGTTTCCAGAAGTCCTGACATGAAAGCACTGAGTATTCCCCCCCCCATTAATGACTTTGCTTGTATAATTTCAGTTGGTTATTGTTCCAATGTGGTGTATAACATTGTGACGATAATAAAAAAGAGTTGCATTATTCCGGTGTAGTGATTTATAAACACTGGAGTATGGGGTGGGGAGGGGCCTTTTAACCTCTCTCGCTTCCTGTCCCTACAGAGATGAATAGGACATCCTCCATGGTGCTGTCATGTCAGGACTTCTGGAAACCCATTTACCGGTAAACTAAATTCATGTTTCTTATTTTCCTACTCTAAAATCTGGGGTGCGTCTTATCATCAGGTGCATCTTATAAAGCGAAAAATACGGTATAGATATATATATATATATATATATATATATATATATATATACATAATCAAGTAATTTTAAAAAATCATGGACATTGCTGTGTCCAAAAACGCCCATACTATTAAAATATACAAATATTTATCCTATATGATGAACAGCATAACGGAAAAACAAAATGGTCAATTTGCCATTTTTATGTCACTACACCTCCCAAAAAATGAAATAAAATTTTTCAAAAAGTTCACGCTTAGGTTGTTCACTGAAAATGTGAAAAAAGAATTGCGTTTTTTACAATTCCAGCCCATTTGGATTTTTTTTCAAGCTTCCAACTACATAGTATGCAACAGTAAATGGTGCTATTAAAAAGTATAACTTGTCCTGCAAAAAAAGCCATCATTAGAGATGAGCGAGCACTAAAATGCTCGGGTGCTCGTTATTCGAATCGAACTTTTCCCAATGCTCTGGTGCTCGTTTCGAGTAACGAACCCCATTGAAGTCAATGGGAGACTCAAGCATTTTTTGCAGGGGACCAAGGCTCTGCCTAGGGAAGGCTGGGTGAAAACCTGGAAACCTCAGAAAATGATGGAAACACCACGGAAATGGACAGGAAACAGCAGGGGCAGCATGCATGGATGCCTCTGAGGCTGCTTAATCCCACCATTACCCCAAATTCTCAGGCAACAGCCTGGTGGTTACCCTCATGGCAATTGTGCTCACCCAGACCAAGAAAGGTGATGCAAATACCCATCACATGTTAGGGAAGCACCCAACTAGGTGCAACGAAGGTCCATCACCGCCTGCAAGTCACACCACTGCTCATGCTGGCACTGCAGCTGACATCAAGTTTAGTATCTGTTCTTATCAGTTGCTGTGGCTGCTGGTGGTATAGTGGTGAGCATAGCTGCTTCCCAAGCATTTGACCCGGGTTTGATTCCTGTCTATCGCAGGAGGCAATTAAAAGAAGATCTAAAAAAAATCAGTACAGTATCTAATACGTCCCCCTACCTGGGTAAATTGTTTGGAGAGAGGGCCTGTAGGTGGGGGGAAGGAGGTTTTGCTGGAAGAGCCAGAGGAGTTCCCCCTGGGCTAGCGTGTGTGGTGGTGACAACAGCCGGAATGGATTTTGAAAAACTGTCGCATCAACCGGTATGGTATCGATTCTTCTCAGTTTAATACCGTATACGTCCCCTATCTTGGGACCCTATATTTCATGGATTTTTCGACCACGGAAAATGGAAAAAGAGCTTGCTCTGGCAAGGGGAGTGTCTTTCCCACTGCAGCTAAAGGGAAGGTGTCCATGCTCTGCCTATCACAGGTCAGGAGGGAAATAAAAGAAGAACCAAACAAAAATCTGTACAATATCTAATACGTCCCCTATCCGGGTAAATTGTTTGTAGAGAGGGCCTGTAGGTGGGGGGCAAGCTGGGGGGAAGGAGGTTTCGCTGGAAGAGCCAGAGGAGTGCCCCCTGGGCTAGCGTGTGTGGTGGTGACAACAGCCGGGTGTAGTTAGAATGACGACGCAGGACCCCAACTTAAAAATTTAGCATCAACCGGTACAATTGTCAATTATGAGCTACATCAAGTGTGGCATGACTTTTAAATGGATATTGCATGTGGTCACGTACTCCCTCGAACCCCATAGTCGGTGATGACGCCACCAGCTGCACTGAATACCCGCTCTGACAGCACGCTAGCGGCAGGGCAGGCCAGCACCTCCAAGGCATACAGCGCCAGTTCAGGCCACGTGTCCAGCTTTGAAACCCAGTAGTTGTATGGAGCAGAGTGATCGCTACGGACGTTGGTATGGTCAGTTAGGTACTCCCTCACCATCTTCCTGTACAACTCCCCCCTACTCTGCCTAGACTGGGGACAGGTGACAGTGTCTTGCTGGGGTGACATAAAAGTGGCAAAGGCCTTGGAGAGCGTTCCCCTGCCAGTGCTGGACAAGCTGCCTGCTCGCCTCCTCTCCCCCGCTACTTGGCCCACAGAACCATGCCCTCTGCCGCTACCGTCGTCAGATGGGAAGAATTGTTTCAGCTTGTGCACCAGGGCCTGTTGATATCTATTCACTCTCATACTCCTTTCCTCTGCAGGGATGAGAGTGGAAAGGTTCTGCTTGTACCGTGGGTCCAGGAGAGTGAACACCCAGTAATCGGTGTTTGAAAAAATTCTTCTAACGCGAGGGTCACGGGATAGGCAGCCTAACATGAAGTCTGCCATGTGCGCCAGAGTCCCAACACGCAAGAATTCCCTCTCCTCACTGGCCTGACTCTCCATTTCCTCCTCCTCCTCCAAGTCCTCCTCTTCAGCCCATACACGCTCAAGAGTTAAGGACTGAGCACTGGTACCCTCTACTGTCTCGCCGACATTCTCCTCCTCTTCCTCCTCATCCTCATCCCCCTCCTCCATTACGCGCTGAGAAACAGACCGGAGGGTGCTCTGGCTATCAAGCGACGTATCTTCCTCCACCGTCTCTTGTGACAAGTGCAAAGCATTCGACTTGATGCTGAGCAGTGATTTTTTCAACAGGCAAAGCAGCGGGATGGTGAGGCTGATAATGGCGGCATCGCCGCTGACCATCTGTGTTGACTCCTCAAAGTTGCTCAACACCTGGCAGATATCAGACATCCACGTCCACTCCTCATTGTAGACTTGAGGAATCTGACTGACCTGACTACCAGTTCTGGTGGAAGTTGACATCTGGCAGTCTACAATCGCTCTGCGCTGCTGTAAACTCTGGATAACATGTTTAATGTAGAATTCCATCTCGTGGGAACGTCGCACAACAGTCGATGAGCGGGCAGTTGTAGGCGGCGCTGCGCTGCCCTGAGAGTGGCAGCATCTGTGCTCGACTTGCGGAAATGCACACAGATGCGGCACACCTTGGTGAGCAAATCAGACAGATTGGGGTATGTCTTGAGGAACCGCTGAACTATGAGATTGAACACGTGGGCCAGGCATGGCACATGTGTCAGTCTGCCGAGTTGCAGAGCCGCCACCAGGTTACGCCCGTTGTCACAAACAACCATGCCTGGCTTGAGGTTCAGCGGTGCCAGCCACAGATCGGTCTGCGCCGTGATGCCCTGTAACAGCTCTTGGGTGGTGTGCCTTTTGTCACCTAAGCTCAGCAGTCTGAGCACCGCCTGCTGGCGCTTACCCACGGCACTGCTGCTGCACCTAGAGCTACCGACTGAAGGCGCCGTGCCCACAGATGGTAATTCGGTGGAGGAGGAGGAGGAGGAGGGGTCGGAGGAGGAGGAGGCATAGTACGTCTGAGAGACCGTGACCGAGGTAGGCCCCGCAATCCTCGGTGTGGGCAGTACATGAGCTGCCCCAGGGTCATTCTCGTTCCCAGCCTCCACCAAGTTAACCCAATGTGCCGTCAGTGAGATATAGTGTCCCTGCCCGGCAGCACTTGTCCACGTGTTCGTGGTTAGGTGGACCTTCTCAGAAACAGCGTTGGTCAGGGCACGGATGATGTTCTCTGACACGTGCTGGTGTAGGGCTGGGACGGCACTTCGGTAAAAATAGTGGCGGCTGGGGACCGAATACCGAGGGGCAGCCACCGCCATGAGATTTCGAAAGGCCTCGGTCTCTACCAGCCTATAGGGCAGCCTCTCCAGGCTAAGCAATTTGGAGATGTGGACATTGAGGGTTTGGGCATGTGGGTGGGGGGAACTGTATTTCCTCTTGCACTCCAGCGTCTGCTGTAAAGACAGCTGAACGCTGTGCTGGGACACATTGGTGGACACTGTGGAGGATCGTGGAGGCGAAGGTGTGGTTTTCCGGCGGGAGGCGCTCGTGCCGGGGTCCTTGCAGGGGGTTGACTAGCAGAGGCAGCGAGTGACACAGGGGAAGGAGCAGTGGTGTGACCCGCAGGAGGTGGTGAATAGCCTTGGTTCCATTGAGTGGGGTGTTTAGCACTCATATGCCTGCGCATGCTGGTGGTGGTTAGGCTTGTAGTGGTGGCACCCCTGCTGATCCTGGTGTGGCACAGGTTGCACACCACAGTCCGTCGGTCATCCTCACTTTCTTTAAAGAACCTCCAGACTTACGAACATCTATGCCTCGCCACGGTAGCTTCACTACGTGAAACAGTTGCTGCTGATGCACCAGCTCTGGCCCTGCTTCTCCCTCTGGCCACACCACTGCCTCTTACAACCTGTTCTGGTGCAGCACTCGCCTCTGCCTCAGAAGCACTGTCTTCACTCGGCATATCAACCCATCCTCCGATTCCTCAGTCTGCTCTCCCCTCGGAATTCCTCCCCTTACAACAACTTCACCACTGTCTGACAACCGTGTCTCCTCATCGTCCGACACCTCTTTACAAACTTCTTCCACTAACTCAACATTGTCATCATCATCATCATCATCACCCACAGACTGCGACAGTTGGAACACTTGGGCATCAGGAAAGAGGTCAGCAGCAACCTGAGAAGTGGTTTGTGACTCTGGGAAGGGTCCAGAAAACAGTTCCTGAGAGTGTGCCGGATCACATTCCAAATTTTCCTGGGAGGGGGCAGACTGGGGGGAAGGAGGTTGAGGTGGAGGAGCCAGAGGAGTGCTCCCTTTGGTAACGTGGGTGGACTGCGTGGAAGACTGACTGGCGGATAAATTACTTGAAGCATTATCCGCAATCCACGAGATCAGCTGTTCGCACTGTTGTGGTTTCAACAGTCCTCTACCACGTGTCCCTGTAAGTTGAGACATGAAGCTAGGGAGTGTAGCTCTGCGGCGTTCCACAGCTCCCTCATCAGCAGGTACTGTCTCACCCTGCCCAGGACCACGGCCTCTGCCCCCTGCAGTAATTGAATGCCCATTCCCACGCCCTCGTCCTCGTCCTCGTCCTCGACCCTTAGCCCTTGGGTTCAACATTTTCTGTATATAATTGAATTCTATAAAAAAAAATAAATAAATTGGCCTGGTGTACTGAAGTTACCCACAAACTTGTTCAGTCTGGTTTAATTTTGTGACGTACAGAAAGTGTCACCTGGATATACGGTTTGGAGTGAGTGTGCTGAACTGTGACACACAGAAAGGTTACACGCAGCTGTGTGAAATGGATTTGTATCACTCAGCTAAAACAACAAAAAAACTAATTTTTTTGGTATATTTTGTTTTAATATTTTTTTTGTTTTGTTTTGTTTTTTTGGGAACGTGACGTGCAGAAACTATCGTACAGCTGACTGACACCCTAATGACGGTGGCTATTTAGACTGCGACCCAGACAAATGTCGCACACAGATTTTTAAGATCAAGCTTTACACGTGACAGGTAGCAAATGACTGCCCAATTTGGGGGGGCGCCATTTGACTACTTTGCCTGGGGCACCAAACTGCCTAGTCCTGGCACTGGCTTTATGCATAATGCTCCACCAACAGTAACATAAAACTGATTTTTTTATAAAAACATGACAGTTACACTTTAAGAGTAGAACAATAATATTTTATCGACTGCCTGCACTCCAGCCAATCAGCTGCCTAAAAAGACTGTATATAAAGGTGCGTAGCTGGGTAAAAAAATCAAGAGTATGCTATAAACACTGGAGTGCCACAGCTGATTGATCAGCATGCATGGAGTCATACCCCCCTACAGATTAAATCTTAATGGTCCATCCTAAGTCCTTTTTTTTTATAATTTTTTTATGGATAATGTAAAAATGTATATGTATATATACATATCAGTTTTGTAATGTTGTGGAATATTAATTACTTTACTTTGTTATTTTTGTTATAGCAACAGTTTAAAGGGGTTGTCCCACAAAAAATATTCTACAGTTTTCAAACCAGCACCTGGATCTGAATATTTTTGCATGTAGTTAAAAATTTGGCATAACCACTGAGTTATTCAATACATCGTATCTGTATAACACCACCTGCTGTTTGCTATTTTCTTATTTCTTTGTCCTGCTCACTGAGAAGGCTGCACATGATCAGTTTCATCCTTCAACTGCCTCCTGAGCTGTGATAGGGAGCACTGAGACACGCCCCCTTAGCTTCAGCAGAAAAGACACTCACCTTGAGCTGTCAGCTTGATATAAATCTAGCAGAGCAATGCATGGGGAGATCTGTGGATCCATGTGAGGTACAGGGCTGGTTCTAGCTTTGTTAGAAAGAGACTGTCATCTTCTACATGATGTCTGATTTTAATTTTTCCCGTTATTTACAGGATAACCCCTTTAAGCCGTAGAACTCAGAATTGCAGATGGTGGAGATTTAATAGTAATTCAAGATACTGTACTGTTACAATACCCATTATGGAGTTGTGCTGAGGAAACACAAGTGATTGGTTGACTATGGAGCATGTGAAAATGTGTTACATTTGTAAATGCATCTGCTTACAGTATGTTCTAACATGTTTTAATAAACTGTACTCTCCACTTCCATCGTAGTTTAAAGAGGACCTTTCATGGTTTTACATTATAGTAGGTAAATACCTTTGCTTGCAGGGCACCCCCCTCTGATGCTGCCACCCGCCCAGGTTTTTCAAAATAGCGCTCCGGCGCCCCGCTCTTCCCCCCGGTATTTTTCGCGCTCAGTATGCTAATACTGAGCATTGGTACACGGAGGAGGAGACGCCCGGGTTTCTCAATGGGCGTCTCCTTCTCCCTGGCTGTGCCGCGATCCAATCACATTGGAGAGCGTCACAGCCAGGGAGAAAAAAACTCCTTGGCTGTGATGTTCTCCGATGTGATTGGATCGCGGCACAGCCAGGGAGAAGGAGACGCCCATTGAGAAACCCGGGCGTCTCTTCCTCCCTGTACTGATGCTCAGTATTAGCATATTGAGCGCGAAAAATACAGGAGGGCAGAGCGGGGCGCAGGAGCGCTATTTTGAAAAACCTGGGCGGGTGGCAGCATCAGAGGGGGGTGCCCTACAAACAAAGGTATTTACCTACTATAATGTAAAACCATGAAAGGTCCTCTTTAAATGGAGTTTATCATCTGCTTAACCCCTTAGTGATCACGTAAATTTTTTTTAAAAATCAAATTCCAAGAGCTATAACTTTTTAGTTTTTTCTTCAATTTTCCTGTATGAGGTCTTATTTTTTTTGCAGAACAAGTCATAGTTTTTAATGCACCATTTTGGGTACATGTTATTATTGATTAAAGCCAGCTGTGTAGCTTAAACACCCTTTTTTACGTCAGTTTACGTATTAGTGTTTACTAAGGGGTTAAGAAAAGTGTCCATTCTACAGTAGAACAAGAGAAAGATGGAGGTATACCCAAGTGTAGTATCATCAATAGTATGGAAGCACAAGAATAAGGGTCATTGGAAGAATAAGATCAGAAATTTACAGTTAGAAAAAAGTATCCAACTGTAGTCAGATGGAGAAGTACCTATTGAATTTATTTTATAACTTGGACTGCAAAACTTAGGGGGTCATTTATCAACCTGGTGTAAAGTAGAACTGGCTTAGCTACCCATAGCAACCAATCTGGTTCCTCCTTTCATTTTCCAAAGATGGAATCTAGTCGGTTGCCATGGGCAACTAAGCCAGTTCTACTTTACACCAGTTTGATAAATTACCTCCTTAATATGTAGTTGTAGCCTTTTTTATTATATGTTTTTGAAAACTACAATATATACTAAAGGTTGCTGCCTAGTCTTCACTTTTTATTTATTTATGTATTTATTTATTTAATATATTTATTTACCTTTGTGGTTTACAGTTTATTTATATTTTATTTGATATTGAACTCCAAACAATGGATAATTACTTGGATGTTAATTAACTTTAGACATTTTGTATATACATTTTATTTTAGATTTATTGAAGATTTATTGAAAATACGCATGATATTTAGATCATTTTATCTATATTTTTATTGTTAGAAGTGTAGTTTTATATCTCTACATGAGCTTGTTTTCAGTGATAAGCCAATAAAAACGCCTTTGTTAAAATAACACCTCATTCAGCTATAGCACAATAAAAGCAATTTTTCTTATGACTGCCAAGTGCAAATCATTAAGCGCTATGCCAAAGTATTAATTATTACAAATGCTTGGTACGTTAACAATTGAATTTGAAGAGACAACAATCTAGTTGTTCTCAATACCACGGACAATTTAGCAGCATATTTTCTGCTGTCTATGGTTCCTCTCATCACATCGTGTCATATTATTTCCCAGTAAGTAACAACAATGTGAAAAATAAATTGATGCCACAGTTCATGATGTTATTTGAACGGATTACTCAAGTGAAAAAAATCAACATTTACTAAATTAGATATTCATTAAAAAGTAATTATTTAGAATGCTCCATGAATAGTTATATTCATAGATCACGCTTTCCAATAATAGAGTATTATCCCTTAACTGGAAAATTTTCATATCAATATTAATTAAGCAGTAGGTTTCTTGTTTTTACAAATATAGATATCTGAAGAATAATTCTGCCTTGCCAAGTCATTCTTCTTATTACAGTAAACATCTCAGACACATGTTTTTTTTTTTCTTTTATGTATGTGCCAGGTTTTGGTAAACAATTTAACTGAAAATGCTACGGTTATCAGTCCTTGAAGGCTGAATGACACAAAAGGCTCCAAATGCTGTTGTGTTGTTCTTGTTCCCAATCTTCTATTTAGTTAGTGAGACAAATTGTAAAATGAAAGCTCTTACTTATCATGCAGGCTGTTGGACCAGGAGCATCTCTTTCTGGCTAAAGGTTGAGGAATAACATCTCACTTTCACTGATGAGGAAGGTTACTTAAGGGATAGTCTTTTTCTTCCAGTAAGCCTACTCTATGGGAAAAAACAGGATATAAATACATTACATTTGAATGAAGACAATATATTGCCTAAGATTATTGGTGGAGGATGTTGCTTTGTAGCCAAAAAGGGTTGCACTCTAGCTAGGCTACCTGCACACGAGTGAGAGTGAAAACACAAAATTCACACAAATTTCTGTGTGGATTTATGAGAGTTTCTGTAGTATATCCGCACTAAAATCTTGCAATTTCTAATAACTTTTTTGGTGCAGATTTGATACAGTTTTGTCACAGATCTCACCCTTCTATTAAAAAGGGTGAAATCCGCAGCTAAAACAACAAATATAATTGACATGCTATTAAATTTGAAAACTGAAAGCCGGTCAGCTTCCACACTGACAAAATAAGCAAACTATACATGAGATTAGTGTAATCTCATACATGTTGCTAGTACTGTGAAATGCTGTGCTTTTTATACACAAATCCTACACAGAAAAAACGCACGTATTCTTCAACGTGTGCAGGTGGCTTTATTCTGTCTCCCAGTCTCTTTGTTTTCAATTAGGGAGGCAGAACTTGGCTTAGGGTGGGTTCGCACTAGCATTATGGCATTCCGTTATAGGCTCCATTTATAAAGGAATATAACGAAATGGTCAGACCAAATACAAAACGGAAGCCTTTAAGAGGAAGAAGTCTATGGACAAGCATAAGGGATCCGTCTGATTTCAGTTATGCAGGACGGAAACATAAAACATAGCTATTCCATGGATGGTTAGATAAACAGATAAAAAAGAGCTGTAAAAGAGCTGCTTTTCTTCACTCACGGCAAAGAGTTAGCATGGTTCCCCCTCCTGTCCCTAATTGGGTTAGTATATCTTTGGGTATGCAACAGCATAGTAGACTACACTACCCTACAGATAGTTGTAAAGTAAAACTATGTGGTAAGCCTATATAGTGGAATATATATGGCAAATAGAGGGCTATAGTATGAAAGGAACATTTATGTGAAACAGTACAGCTTTACCAAATATAGTAGCAGTATATAGTTTATAATTTAGTAATACCTCTATACCATAGACAGGGGCAAATTGGGAACTTAAATTGACTATAAAAAAACTATTAAAAAACTAAAAGTGGGCCTATGTTGTAGGCTGGTCCAAATTGATGGGGGGAAGGTGGGGGCCAACACAAATGGGTGGGACCAACATAAATAGGCTGAGTCTGCAAAACTATAGAGCAGCACAAAATATCACCACTGATGAAACAAATACCACAGTGCAGCACGAAATACTGCCCGATGAGCTACAAATAACAATGCAAAATAACTCCCTAGGGGCTGCCCCTGGTGGCCAGCACTGGCTGCAATATATATTTTTTTGCGGTGCGGAGGCATGGATAGAAACAACATGGAAGCATTCAGCACCATTCAAGTGAATGGGTCTGCGATTCGGATGTGGTGCACACAGCCGGAGACTGTGTATTGCGGACCCGCCTTATGTGGCCCGCAATATGGCCACGGCTGGGCAATGGCCATGTGCATGAGCCCTAAGATATGGAGAAGGGATGTGGGCCACAATACTGAGCCAGCACTACCAACAGCACACTGCTTGGCTTTTAAATGCTAAACAATTTCTTTCAGCCACACAGACATCTTAGATTTCTCACTGTCCATCATCCTCCCCACTTTCTCAACACAAACCTCTAATCTTGGTGCCCCAACATCCTGCTTTCATTCTGCTTCCATTCCCGATACTGTGCCCACTGTGTTGCTCAATGTTCCCAAATACTATACTGCCGAAAAAATAGTAACATATGTATGGCGCGCCTGAAAATACTAGCTCCATAAAAAATAATGGAGGCAAGCATAGTACCCTCAACAGTTATGGTTCCTCCAATAGTATTAAATGTATATATCTAATGTATAAAGCTGAGCGTATGTGTGTATGTCCTCTAAAGGAATCCGCACCGTCGCATTTACAATCACGAAATTTGGCACACAGGTACATCAGGTCTCCGGGAAGATTTTAGACCGGGTATCAGCTCTGTAGGATGCATCATTCCTGAGATATTCCCAAAAAATGCAAATATGGTAAATCACATGACCTACATTAGCCAATAGAAGACAACAGGTCTTTCTCTTCATATCCCAACTGCCATACACATGGTCACATGTCCCTTATTAGCCAATAGAAGCTCATAGGTCCATAGTATCCACATACACACAGTTTTACACCAGGTATCCATGACAACCCAGCCATTTTTCTTCACTGCTGTAGGTGCAGGGCACTGTGGATGACACTATTAAGGGAGCAGAGTTCTGTGGAGGTCACATGACTTAAGATCTTCGCCCCCAGGTCCTGCTAAGCCACTTCCCCTATTCAGTTAGACCACACCCCCTCCCACTCCACAGCTGGCAGGGATTGAAAAATGAAGGTAAAAATCAACTTCTGTCAGCTACAGGGGTGGGAGGGTGACCTTGTCCCTGCAGCTCACGCTAAGACAGCACAGTGCTGCTGCCTGAGAGTGAGCTGTTCAAAAGGACATCCCTGCGTCCTTCTAGGCCCATCGATTGATGGAGGACAGGGAGTCTGAAAGCTGAACTGTCCAGCCTAAAACTGGACCTCTGGCCATCCTAGGGGCAGGCTGCTGTGGAGGTCACAGTTAGGGGGACGGTCTGCTATGGAGGTCCATATTAAGGGGCATATTGCTGTAGAGGCCACTGTTTAGAGGGTGGGGTGTTGTGGAAATCATGGTTAAGGAGATGGGATACTGTGGAGCTCACTAATAATGGGGCGGCTGCTGTGAAGGTCACTGTTAAGGGGTGGGTTATTGTGGAAATCAATGTTAACGAGAGGGGATACTGTGAAGGTCACTAATAAAGGGGCGGCCGCTGTGGAGGTCACTGTTAAAAAGGGGGGGTGCTGTGGATGTAACTGTTAAGGGGGCAGGCTGCTGTGGAGGTCACTGTTAAGGGAGAAGTGGATTGTGGAGGCCATTATTAAAGGGGCAGCAAGGTACTGTGAGGTTACTGTTAAGGTAGTGGGATACAGTGGAGGTCACTGTTAAGGGAGCAGGATACTGGGGCATTCACTGTTAAAGGGGCTGTCGCCTCTCACTCTTGTTCCATGTGACCATCTGCTGTGCAGGCCACAAGCCTTTTCCAGCCACTGGCCTGTCATACTTATGTCCCAGTGCAGGTGGTAGCAATTATGTGATCACTTTGCGACTGTCTGCGACTGCCAGCATTATATTGATTTATGATGCTATGTAACCCGTAGAGATCTGGAATTTATTGGATAACACAGACAGCATTATGTCAGTGTTATCCAATACATTCCAGATCTCTAAGGGTTACATAGCATCATAAATCAATATAATGCTATGCGATCCGGTCAGTGCTCGGAGGTCAGAACGGGAGCTGCCTCAAACTCACGCTGCAAGTCCGGAGAGTGGGACTCACTTGTCTTAAAGGGGCCTTATTGCATTGAGATATTCATTATTTTCTCTTGCATTTCCACATTATTTCCCATGAGCGGCGGGTTTAGCTTTCCTTAAAGTGGTTGACTAATCTTTTATTACCAGAAGCAGCACATTAAGTAACTTACTAATGTATTTAGATTACCTGTTAGTTTAGCATTTCCAGCTGTGTTGTGCCAGGACAGGAAGTGCAAAACAATGGGGACCAGAGTAGTGGTGAAACAGTAGTAGCCAGAGATCTGTGGAGGTGAGTAACAATTATTTTATATTTTTAAAATGTATTTATTTATTTATTTTTAATCTCCCTGTAGTACTTATGTGATAAAAAAAAAGTAGCTGAATTGCTAGATAATAAATGAAGTATGGCATTCTGTAATGCTAGTTTATGTCATGTAATCTTTTAGAAACAGTCATATATAATAGGCTGCACATTGGTTACTACTGTTACTGTACCTTACAGCAAATATGTCCTGGGTTCAAATCTGAAAATGACAACATCTGCATGGAGATGTCCACATCTACAAAGACTGATACTGATAGTTCAGTTGACTCCTTTGAAATTGGTCCTCATGTGAGCATGTGTCGTAGGGAAATTAGATTATGGCTTCTATTGTAGGAGGGGAGTGCTGTGTTTAATGAAAATCTCTATACAGTGCTGCAGGTAAGTTGGTGCTAAATTAGCAACAGAAATACTGTAAAAATCCCCATAATCAGAAAAAAGAAAAATGCAACTTCACATGTATGCAACATTTTTACTTCTAATTTACAATATTGCCTGACAAATTTTTAATAATGACCCCCAATTTATATTCTAATTATGAGCCCCAGCAATGTAGATCTCTTTCTTTTGTGCAAGCAAAGAACAGAGAGCTGAAGCATCCATTCAGGACAAAACTATTAGCCTTTGAAAGATACTTATCCACTGTCCAGTTAGGTCTATGAGGGTTAAATTATATATTGTTTTTACTGTTGTTTCATTTCGCAAAACTGCAAAAATCCAGGCAACATTTTGTCAGAAAAAAACAATAAAGAATATGAAAAGCCCATCTTCACAGAACATTGGACATTGCAAAACAACCTACAGCTATTATCGGATATATCAAAACTGACAAGTAAAACTTTGGCTGTTGATTGAACAATATTTCACATGGACAGCACAAGCTCGTCCGCATTCACTTTTAAATGGAGCTGCTTATCCTGGAGAACTATGGGTAGGAAGTTTATGAGCTTAATTGAATTGGTGGTATTTGGGTGATTGAAGAAAATTGGTGACATTGGAAAAACTGGATGTTAGAATTTCAGTAGCAATGTAGGAAAGTATTCGGTTTAAGCTGTAGTAATTCTCATAGATTTGGAATGTACATGTCCACGACTGTTCTGTTAATTTGTAGAGACATTACATTTAACCTTCCGAATTTTAGAATTACAAAACCTCTTGACAAATATCAGCACACGAACATATATGTTATGTACTAATGATAATTCAAAAACATAATGATGATCATTCTTAATTATTTTATTTGGTCACTAAATCCAAAAAATTGGATTGGTTACCATTGTGCACATTTAACTCCAAAAGTATATTTGTTTATAGAATTATTACATTTCATGAAATCACTTTGATTTCTGCCTCAACATTTTTGCACTACTATATAGTTACTAGTATAATTACTAATTATAATTGAGTTATGCAATCAGTAACAAATAGCTCCTTTATTACAGTATAGGAAAACCTTGTTTAACTCTGTACATACCAGGCCATGTACTCCTTATGTACCTTACATACCAAGTGCCGTTTTTATGCCACCCTCACCACATTTCTGAAAATGGATGTAGTAAGGGCTGGAAGGGGGCATGGCCAGCCGCACCGACAAATTTAACTTCATATAAGACAGTTTTCTGGCACAAGGCAAATGGGCTGCTGGAGGATGCACTAATTTATGGCAAGGCCTGTGCAGGGATCAAATACCGGTGCAGAAAGCACCCCCATTGTTTTTTCATTTCCGACTTCGAAAAGCCAGAAAGTTTATTTTTCTATTGGCATTGTTATATGGAGGTTTTTTTGTTTGTATGATGGGTTCTATTTTTTAATGGCTCCATTTAGTATTCTGTATCATATATTGAAAGAAAAATACAAAAAAGCTCTGATTGTTTTTAGGTTTGGCTTTTACATCCTTCACTGTGTATTAAAAATGACATGAGAAACATATTATGAAGGTCAGTTAAATTAGGGAAATACCAAATTTAGATTTTATTTCTTACTACTTATAATGTATTAAAAAACCTTTTAAAATGTTTATTTTTCCCTTAAAGGATTTGTGCAGGCAGTATTTATTGATGAACTATCCTAGGAATAGGTCATAATTATCTGATCGGTGGGGGTCTGACACCCAGCACCCCCGCCGATCAGCTGTTTGAAGAGAAGGCATTACACTGCACATTGTCTCCCTTTCTGTGGTGGTGTAGTGTAAGTCAAGTAAATGGAGTGAGTACTTGTAATTACACTGCGCTTCCCAGATGACAGGCAGTGTAATGAAGAGGAAGTAGAGCTTACATGGAGTGCCGACGCATCATCAAACAGCTGATGTCGGACCCCCACAGATCAGATATTGATGACCTATGCCAAGGATAGGTCATCAATATATACTGCCTGCACAACCACTTTGAGGCAGCTGTATGATGCTTGTTTTTTGTCAGGTAAGATGCAGTTTTAATTGGTATGATTTTAGAGTACATATGACTTTTCAATCATGTTTTATTTAGAGATGAGCGAGTAGTGAAATATTCGAAAGTTCGAAATTCGATTCGAATAGACCGCAAAATTCGACTATTCGACCGAATATCGAATCCCATTAAAGTCTATGGGAAAAAAATGCTCGCCACTTGGAAATCTCAATTCGACCACTTGGAGGTCACCAAGTCCACCCTGAAACCTCAGAAAAGGATGCCAACACTGCTGGAATGCAACTGGGACAGCAGGGGAAGCATGTCTGGGTGCATATAACGCGCCCAAGTCGCACTATTACGCCACTATCACAGCCTCTCAACAATACACTCCAAAGACAATATAACCTCTCTGTAAAGTGAGACCATACAAGGAAACCTTCTTTCCTCTACATTGCCATGGACCCCAAGCCATACTAGACAAAAAAGAAGATAAAATTCTGCACCCCTTAAAATCACGTTGCCTATGACAACCACAGATGGCATAGGCAAGGGGGAAAGCAAATAGACCCCACCCCTAATTGTCATTGTGTGTGTGTGTGAGATGTGGTCAGACATGTCTTCTTTAAAATGTAAAAACAAATCAAACACATGCAGAAGCCTTAAAATGCCCAAATTGTTGGCGCTTGAGATGTCAGTGACCCGACCTGGCCCAGTGTCATGTCTAGCAGGTAAAGCAGTGGGGATGTTGAGGGATGCGTAGGACCGCAAAAGGCAGGAAGAGGCCGTGGGCTGGCCAGAGGCTCATGTAAAATTTTGTGGAGGCCCAAGAGGTGAGACGTCTTAAAAATTGTGTGGAGGCTAAAAAGGTGAGACCTCTTAAAAATTATGTGGAGGCCCAAGAGCTGAGACCTCTTAAAAATTATGTGGAGGCCCAAGAGGTGAGACCTATTAAAAATTATGTGGAGGCCCAAGAGGTGAGACGTCTTAAAAATTGTGTGGAGGCTAAAGAGGTGAGACCTCTTAAAAATTATGTGGAGGCCCAAGAGGTGAGACCTCTTAAAAATTATGTGGAGGCCCAAGAGGTGAGACCTCTTAAACATTTTGTGGAGGCCCAAGAGGTGAGACCTCTTAAAAATTATGTGGAGGCCCAAGAGGTGAGACCTGTTAAAATTGTGTGGAGGCTAAAGAGGTGAGACCTCTTAAAAATTGTTTGTAGGCCCAAGAGGTGAGACCTCTTAAAAATTATGTGGAGGCCCAAGAGGTGAGACCTCTTAAAAATTATGTGGAGGCCAAAGAGGTGAGACCTCTTAAAAACTGTGTGGAGGCTAAAGAGGTGAGACCTGTTAAAAATTTTGTGGAGGCCCAAGAGGTGAGACCTTGATAAAATTTTGTGGAGGCCCAAGAGGTGAGACCTTGATAAAATTATGTGGAGCCCAAGAGGTGAGACCTGTTAAAAATTTTGTGGAGGCCCAAGAGGTGAGACCTGTTAAAAATTTTGTGGAGTCTAAAGAGTTGAGACCTGTTAAAAATTGTGTGGGAGGCTAAAGAGGTGAGACCTGTTAAAAATTTTGTGGAGGCCCAAGAGGTGAGACCTTGATAAAATTTTGTGGAGGCCCAAGAGGTGAGACCTTGATAAAATTATGTGGAGGCCCAAGAGGTGAGACCTGTTAAAAATTTTGTGGAGGCCCAAGAGGTGAGACCTGTTAAAAATTTTGTGGAGGCCCAAGAGGTGAGACCTTGATAAAATTTTGTGGAGGCCCAAGAGGTGAGACCTTGATAAAATTATGTGGAGGCCCAAGAGGTGAGACCTGTTAAAATTTTGTGGAGGCCCAAGAGGTGAGACCTGTTAAAATTTTGTGGAGGCCCAAGAGGTGAGACCTCTTAAAAATTATGTGGAGGCCCAAGAGGTGAGACCTCTTAAAAATTATGTAGAGGCCCAAGAGGTGAGACCTCTTAAACATTTTGTGGAGGCCCAAGAGGTGAGATCTCTTAAACATTTTGTGGAGGCCCAAGAGGTGAGACCTCTTAAACATTTTGTGGAGGCCCAAGAGGTGAGACCTCTTACAAATTATGTGGAGGCCCAAGAGGTGAGACGTCTTAAAAATTGTGTGGAGGCTAAAGAGGTGAGACCTCTTAAAGATTATGTGGAGGCCCAAGAGGTGAGACCTCTTAAAAATTATGTGGAGGCCCAAGAGGTGAGACCTCTTAAACATTTTGTGGAGGCCCAAGAGGTGAGACCTCTTAAACATTTTGTGGAGGCCCAAGAGGTGAGACCTCTTAAAAATTTTGTGGAGGCCCAAGAGGTGAGCCATAAATATATAAATTTTCTTATTTACGGAGCAATTCTACGGCGGTTAAGGAGGAGGAGGAGGAGGTGGAGGAGGAAATGGCACTTCATACAGATGGCACTTCACTTTTGGCTGCTTTCCACTGTTGGAGAAGCAAAGTCCGGGTCAATCCACTTGCTGTTCATTTTGATTAGCGTCAGCCTGTCGGCACTGTCGGTTGACAGGCGGCTGCGCTTATCGGTTATAATGCCCCCGGCTGCGCTGAACACCCTTTCTGATAGCACGCTGGCGGCAGGGCAGGCAAGCACCTCCAAGGCGTACAGGGACAGTTCCAGCCACGTGTCCAACTTGGAGACCCAGTAAGTGTAGGACGCCGAGGGATCGGGGAGGACAGGGGTACGGTCTGCCAGGTACTCCGCAACATCCGCCGATACTTGTCCCTCCTGCTGATAGCGGGCCCCGCAGTGATGGAAGTTGCACGAGGGGGTGCCATGAACGTGTTCCACACCTTGGAGAGTGTTCCCCTGGTGGCTGTGGGCCTGATCGATGTTGAGGGACTCTGGGAGACCCTCTCCTCTCTGCCGCCAGCGATGGTGGGTGGGAAAATCTCCATCATGTTCTGCACGAGTTCCCTCTGGTATTCCAGCAATCGATTCGTCCTCTCCTCTACCGGAATAAAAGAGGAGACGTTATCTTTATACCGGGGGTCCAGGATTGCGAAGACCCAGTACAGTTTGTTCTCCACTATCCGGACAACACGTGTGTCCCGGGAAAAGCAGCCCAGTATGAAGTCAGCCATGTGTGCCAGACTCTGAATAGGCATGACCTCACTGCCCCCACCAGAAGGATCACTTGCCATTTCCTCCTCTTCCTCTTCCGCCTCCTCTCCGCCCCATCCGCGCTGAACCAATGGGACGCACACAGCCTGACTGCTACCCTCGCCGCCAGCATCCTCCTCCTCTTCCACAGCCACCTCCACGTCGTCCTCCTCCTCCTCATCCTCCTCCTGCAACTGCCACCGAGAAGCAGACAAAAGTGTGGTCTGACTGTGTAGCTCCGTTGCGTCTCCTCCTACCCCCGTCTCCTCTGCGTGCAATGCGTTCTCCCTTACTGTTCAACCTGCTCAGGCCTCAACAGCGGTGTAACCCGCCCCCCTGCTTAACTGTCCCATAAAGGCAGGGATTCTGGATGAGCGGGATCCTGGCTGACCCTCACCAGCACGCATTGTATCCCCACTGGCTTCAACAAGGCCCCCAACAGCATTTCCGCGCCCCTGTCCTCGTCCACGTCCTATTCCGCTAGCCCCCCTCCGCATTTTATTTTTTTTTTGTTACAATATTTTGCCTTCACAGCCGTGAAATTATTTTGCAAGAGAACGCACAGTACAGTTGCCAATTATAAGGCCTAAATATTTTATAGTTCAAGGTACACAGCCGTGTACTAACTGTTCAGACGGTGTGTATTAACACCAGGTATTTAAATTAGTTTGCAAGAGAACGCACAGTACAGTTGCCAATTATAAGGCCTATATATTTTATAGTTCAAGGTACACAGCCGTGTACTAACTGTTCAGGACGGTGGGTATTAACACCAGGTATTTAAATTAGTTTGCAAGAGAACGCACAGTACAGTTGCCAATTATAAGGCCTATATATTTTATAGTTCAAGGTACACAGCCGTGTACTAACTGTTCAGACGGTGTGTATTAACACCAGGTATTTAAATTAGTTTGCAAGAGAACGCACAGTACAGTTGCCAATTATAAGGCCTATATATTTTATAGTTCAAGGTACACAGCCGTGTACTAACTGTTCAGACGGTGGGTATTAACACCAGGTATTTAAATTAGTTTGCAAGAGAACGCACAGTACAGTTGCCAATTATAAGGCCTATATATTTTATAGTTCAAGGTACACAGCCGTGTACTAACTGTTCAGACGGTGGGTATTAACACCAGGTATTTAAATTAGTTTGCAAGAGAACGCACAGTACAGTTGCCAATTATAAGGCCTATATATTTTATAGTTCAAGGTACACAGCCGTGTACTAACTGTTACGACGGTGGGTATTTACACCAGGTATTTAAATTAGTTTGCTAGAGAACGCACAGTACAGTTGCCATTTATAAGGCCTATATATTTTATAGTTCAAGGTACACAGCCGTGTACTAACTGTTCAGACGGTGGGTATTAACAACAGGTATTTAAATTATTTTGCAAGAGAACGCACAGTACAGTTGCCAATTATAAGGCCTATATATTTTATAGTTCAAGGTACACAGCCGTGTACTAACTGTTCAGACGGTGGGTATTAACACCAGGTATTTAAATTATTTTGCAAGAGAACGCACAGTACAGTTGCCAATTATAAGGCCTATATATTTTATAGTTCAAGGTACACAGCCGTGTACTAACTGTTCAGACGGTGGGTATTAACACCAGGTATTTAAATTAGTTTGCAAGAGAACGCACAGTACAGTTGCCAATTATAAGGCCTATATATTTTATAGTTCAAGGTACACAGCAGTAGTGCCAAATATAGTTTGGTATGTAGCAGAGCACCTAATACACCACTAATGCCTCTCTCTGTCCCTACTCCAGCAGCTATCCCTGAATACAGCAGCCGTTCTCTGTAAATTCTATATTGTAGTAAAGCTATCACTGTACTGCACTATAGTAGCCCTAATAAGGGCTTTTAATCACGCTCCTGCCTGTCCAACAGCTAAAACCTGTCTCTCCCTTCTCCAGCCTCTGTCCCTGACTAAGTTCACGCAGCATATGCGTACGAGCAGGAAGAGCTGAGTTTTTAATATTCGAGGTCACATGGTTTTTCCAGCCAATCCATGTAGACGCCGTTTTCGCGCTGCCAACGTGCTCAGCGTGCCTGTCATACCCCCCCTGCATGGTGATTGGTGGAAAAAGAGCGCCAGGGAAGGTGGGAGGGGAAACGAATTCTAAGTGCGCCATCGCCGTTATACTCGAACGAAATCGAGTACGCCGAATAGCGTAGTATTCGATCGAATACCAGCTCGATCGAACACTACTCGCTCATCTCTAGTTTTATTCATTTTTTTGGGAGTTGACCAAAAAACATCAGTTCTGGGGATTTTCTTTTATGCCGTTCAACAGACAGGATTTTAATATACATATTTAAATAGTTCAGACATTTTCAGATGTGATAATACCAATTCTGCATTTTTTAAAGGGGGTATCATTGAAGTACTACAATGGTAGGCCTAAGGACCTTTACTAGAATCACAGATCACATTATTGGAGGGTTTGAATCAGAAACAGAGGGAGCCACTTCTTTCTATTTAACTGCTTAGTGACTTGTTTGCAAGCATTTGTCAGCTGTGTAAAACACCCAGCCCCACCATGTATGGAGTGGCCTCATCTCCCAAGTTTAGTCCGTACAATCCCTGTATGACACAGTGAGTGAAGGGGATACAGTAAGCAATATTAGATTCCTGGGTTGTCTTGCATGCACTGCTCTATCCACAGATTTTCAATGATGTTCAGATCAGGCGACTATGAGGGTTATGGTAAAAGCTTCAGCTTTAGCCTATCTGTAGATAGACCTCAAAAGAGCAGTGCATGTAAGACGGCACACAAATCTCACAGAACTAGAAGACTTTTGCAAAAAAGAATGGATTAAAATTAGAGATGAGCGAGCACTAAAATGCTCGGGTGCTCGTTATTCGAGTCGAACTTTTGCCGATGCTCGGGTGCTCGTTTCGAATAACGAACCCCATTGAAGTCAATGGGAGCTCGAGTATTTTTTGCAGGGGACCAAGGCTCTGCCTAGAGAAGGCTGGGTGAAAACCTGGAAACCTCAGAAAATGATGGAAACACCACGGAAATGGACAGGAAACAGCAGGGGCAGCATGCATGGATGCCTCTGAGGCTGCCTAATCCCACCATTACCCCAAATTCTCCTAGTGGGGCATGTGTGGTATCGATTCTTCTCAGTTTAAAATCATATACGTCCCCTATCTTGGGACCATATATTTCATGGATTTTTCGAACACGGAAAAGGAAAAAAGAGCTTGCTCTGGCCAGGGGAGTGTCTTTCCTACTACAGCTAAGGGGACGTGTCCATGCTCTGCCTATCACAGGTCAGGAGGCAATTAAAAGAAGAACCAAAAAAAATCAGTACAATATCTAATACGTCCCCTATCTGGGTAAATTGTTTGGAGAGAGGGCCTGTAGGTGGGGGGCAGGCTGGGGGGAAGGAGGTTGAGCTGGAAGAGCCAGAGGAGTGCCCCCTGGGCTAGCGTGTGTGGTGGTGACAACAGCCGGATGGATTTGGAAAAACTGTAGCATCAACCGGTACGGTATGTATTCTTCTGAGTTTAATACCGTATATGGCACCTATCTTGGAACCATATATTTCATGGATTTTTCGAACAAGGAAAAGGAAAAAGAGCTTGCTGTGGCCAGGGGAGTGTCTTTTCTACTGCAGCTAAGGGGACGTGTCCATGCTCTGCCTATCACAGGTCAAGAGGCAATTAAAAGAAGAACCAAAAAAAAAAATCAGTACAATATCTAATACGTCCCCTATCCGGGTAAATTGTTTGGGGAGAGGGCCTGTAGGTGGGGGCAGGCTGGGGGGAAGGAGGTTTCGCTGGGATTTGGAAAAACTTTAGCATCAACCGGTACGGTATGTATTCTTCTGAGTTTAATACCGTATACGGCAACTATCCGGAAAAATAGTTTGGAGAGAGAGAAACA
>ONZH01004375.1:0-30630 GCA_900303285.1 Rhinella marina
GTAAATGTAAAACAGTATTTTAGGTCTTCTAATATAAACACAATTTTATGTTAAAAAGCCCCATCATATTGACAGATTAGTCTATTGCCTGTTGCCATGTAAAATCTAATATTCAGCTCCAGAGATGCTAATACAGCTACCGTACTTGCTCCCAGTCAAAACTCAATGCACTGTGTCTTGTGCATTTGGGTATTTCTACAATAGATTATTCTGTGCACTTTTTTTTTTCCTTCCCTTGCCCATTCACTAACGTTATCAGTAGAAAATAATGCCTGAGACATGAGAACTAAAGTTAGTGAGCATGCTAGGGGTGGGAAATGAGAATGCACAAGCATAGAAACAATCTTATGTAGAAATATGGTGGGTCCCCCATTTAGGACTTGCCTATATTATTAAGAGTGTTGAGTTACCAACACCTCACTCAGCCTTGGTCAGGCATTTATTTGAATAGTCATTGTACCATGTTTCTTCTGAAGGTGCTGAAGTAGGGATAATGAATAGCTAGTGGCAGTTGTCCTCGGTGATAGTAATTGATTGCCAGGGGTTTGGAGGTTTATGAAGCCAGACCCATGGCAATCAGACTATCACCAGGCTAGCTTTGATTCAAACTATCATCTATCTTTTAATATGCCTGTCTCTTTCAGTGCCAGCATTTATTGTGAGAAACAGCATTTTAACTGCTGCTATTATACATGTACTGTATATGATTGTAATGATTGACATGTGCAGTGCCCCAGACTACTGCAGTTAATTATTGCTAAAAGGCTTAATTTATTGTTGCTGAGTTAAGTGCTTTAATAGTAAATTACAACAATTATTTATTTGCACACTCTGTATACCTAATAGCACTGTATAGGCAATATATATTTGACACTGGCAGATCAGGTTAGCTTTCCAGGGTGATTGACTTGATCTGCCCCTTGTTAGTGAGTTGGACCTGAGCAGAGCTACAGACAAGACATATAAGACAGAGCTCCTGCAGACTAAGCCCATGTGACGAATACCGCACCATGCAGCCCCGCCTGACATCAATTATGTTGAGCCCACGATATACAGTTTCGTCACTGGTTTCCAAGATGTGACATTATGCCCTCCCTAGGAGCACATAAGGTCAGCTTGGTACAGTGTACACAGACCCCTCCTGTCCAGGGAGACATGGACAGTGAGAGAGGGTGGTCTACGCTGCCTCCAGCGTAACTCCACACTCGTTCACAACCCTAATAAGCTGAGAGTGCCTTTTCACTGCCCCAGTGAAAGAGCACCCTGTCAGCTTGGTAGACTGCCACCAGTTCCTTTTTATTTATAAGCCGAGCCGCTAATGGGATTATATAGGGTGAGAAGCCAACGATCAGTA
Source organism: Rhinella marina (assembly GCA_900303285.1). Classification (NCBI taxonomy): domain Eukaryota; kingdom Metazoa; phylum Chordata; class Amphibia; order Anura; family Bufonidae; genus Rhinella; species Rhinella marina. Next base: position 1,355 of record ONZH01004375.1, read on the forward strand.
GAGTATAACTATGCCGAAACACGGACGTGGGGATTTGAGATCGAGATTCAAGAACAGCACAAGATTAAATTATATATTTAATTGCCTTAAGGGCGCACTAGACAATACACGATATACACAGAGAATATGTACAGTGGTCAGATGTGCAAATACAGGTGGTATGATACAACAGAGTTAAACAGAGCAAGAGTCAGCTACCAGGTGGATGAGTACTACTTTACGCTAAGATGACCTCTGGTTTGCTGTAATGCTTGACTGTAGTCACATGGGGCAGTGATTTCAGCAGTTGGTCCACGGTCCCTCTAAACACATTACTCGATGTGACCCCTTCACAGAAGGATGCTGGCCTCTGGCCTGCATGGGCCTTTTCACCTGTAGTTGGTTACGCCCCTCCTTCCCTCTGGGAGGAGTCCACTCCTTCTTCCTGGTCTTGGTAGCCAAAGATCCACAAAACGCATTATGGCCCATAGCTCCAGACTGGAAGGTCACAGTGAGATGGTTCTGGGACCAATAGATCTGGCTACAGGTGGAGACCAAACGTACCATTATTAGCTTCCTGCTGGGAGATCTCTGAATCTCCCCTTCATATCACCCAAAACCCAAACTACGACCCGGAGCATATCCGTCAGGGTTGCAGATATGTAACTGGTTTGTGCCTGTGATTAACGGATTTTATAATTCATTATTCCTTATGAACTACCGGTTCCATGATGTCTGATGGATTTGAGTGGCTGGCCAAAAGTATTGGCACCCCTGCAATTCTGTAAGATAATACTCAATTTCTTCCAGAAAATGATTGCAATCACAAATGCTTTGGTAATAATATCGTCATTTATTTTGCTTGCAATGAAAAAACACAAAAGAGAATGAAAAAAAAGTCAAATCATCTGCAAAATTTGTTGGTAGTCTTCAGACTTCATAATGCCATGCACACGGTCAAGCAGTCCAGTGCCAGAGGCAGCAAAGCAACCCCAAAACATCAGGGAACCTCCCCCATGTTTGACTGTAGGGACCGTGTTCTTTTCTTTGAAGGCTTCTTTTTTTCCTGTAAACTCTATGTTGATGCCTTTTCCCAAAAAGCTCTACTTTTGTCTCATCTGACCAGAGAACATTCTTCCAAAAAGGTTTTTGGCTTTCTCAGGTAAGTTTTGGCAAACTCCAGCCTGGCTTTTTTATGTCTCTGGGTCAGAAGTGGGGTCTTCCTGAGTATCCTACCATAGAGTCCCTTTTCATTCAGACGCCGACGGATAGTACGGGTTGACACTGTTGTACCCTCAGACTGCAGGGCAGCTAGAACTTGTTTGGATGTTAGTTGAGGTTCTTTAGCCACCATCCGCACAATCTTTAGTTGAAATCTCTTGTCAATTTTTCTTTTCCGTCCACATCTAGGGAAGTTAGCCACAGTGCCATGGGCTTTAAACTTCTTGACACTGCGCACAGTAGACACAGGAACATTCAGGTCTTTGGAGATGGACTTGTAGCCTTGAGATTGCTCATGCTTTTTCACAATTTTGCTTCTCAAGTCCTCAGACAGTTCTTTGGTCTTCTTTCTTTTCTCCATGCTCAATGTGGTACACACAAGGACACAGGACAGAGGTTGAGTCAACTTTAATCCATTTCAACTGACTGCAAGTGTGATTTAGTTACTGCCACCACCTGTTATGTGCCACAGGTAAGTAACAGGTGCTGTTAATTACACAAATTAGAGAAGCATCACATGATTTTTCAAAGGGTGCCAATACTTTTGTCCACCCCCTTTTTTATGTTTGGTGTGGAATTATATTCAATTTGGCTTTTTGACAATTCTTTTTGTGGTTTTCCATTGAAGACAAATTAAATGAAGATATTATTACCAAAGCATTTGTGATTGCAATCATTTTCTAGAAGAAATTGAGTATTATCTGACAGAATTGCAGGGGTGCCAATTCTTTTGGCCAGCACTGTACAGCTGCCAAAGAGGCAACTTTGTCACCAGAGTACCCCTGAGGGAAAAAGAACAGACATCTTAGAAAGTCCAGAACCAGTAAGGCCATGCAAGATAATGTCAGCAATGTACAGTACAAAACTTTACTGTAGTGGAAAGGGTTCATTGCCTCCAGCACACCCATACTTATAGAATAGCATGGCTTTGATTATCCTGGAAAGTTGCAAAGTGTATTTACAGTGGGACTCAGGGACTACTACAACCATCATTGCCAGTGCTTATTGGTGAAAAATAAGCTGTGTATACCTCAGGACTGCACCATTTGCTGCTGCTTGTATTGCAACTCTCATCATCAATCTGGTAAAGAAAGACTTATTTATTGCAAACAATGGTCTTGATTATTGTCTTCATCATCTATTTACTGCCCCTTCTGCCTTACATCCTGCCAACTATCCATCATCAAGGGCAACCCAACAACCACCAGGTGGGAGCCCCAGAAAGTCAGGGAGTGCCTTGAGGAAAGAAATGAAATGGTGCCCCCTTTCGCTGCACAGCCCAGTGCGAGCCAGGGTGAAGACTGCCACCATGAACTGTGAGTCCTACCACTACAATCATAGCTACTACCACTCCTGCCATCCTCGTCTCCCCTCCAGGTCACTGGGCATGGTAAGTAAGGAATCTTACATTTACTAGGAGGCAGGAAGGGCTAGCATGAGTCCAGTTGTATCCAAATGAATTAGGCATTAATTGAGGTATCTGCGTAAAAACTGCAAATATAGAACAACCTATTTAACAATGAGAGTAAAATTATTTATAAAGCCATAACCTAAATGCAAACTGATGACTAAAAGCCATTTTAGAGAATGTTTGATCCTGAAAGCCTGACCCCGATGAATGATCATCAGGATAAATGGTAATCAATGTTGCCTTTCCTTGTACTGCCGCCTCACTCCTCCAGGTAAATCTCATGTGCTGCCAAACCTCCCCCTATTCAGTCTATTCATTGTTCTGTCAGGCCTCAAGAGTACATTAGGGGGTGCATATGTCTTAGAAAAATGAGGTGCTGAACACATCTGGGCAGCAGAAATGAGTTATGTCTGGGAGTTATTATGGTGGTCTGAAGTGGTCGGAAGTGGCTTGAAAATATCTGGAGGAGAAATTGTCTGTGTTATAGTACTTTCTTTTGGGTTTATCTTCGATTACATATAGTCTTGGATTACTAACATAGTCTACTTTACACTCTTGTTCAACGATACGAGCCGCGAGCCGGTTGTTTTCTCTTGTTCACTGATATTCCCCCAAGCTAGATAAACATGGAAGCTGCTGTAAAAGTCTGATTAGCAGGGGTTTCTCTATGTAGGACTTCTTCTATTCCCCTTACCATTTAAACATTAAGTATTATTTCTAAGGATTAATGTTTTAGATAAAAAATACATACAGTATAGTAGATTTTGCCCAATGCCCAATGTATAATGATTAAAGATGAGCTTGGTGCTCGTTCGAGCATTAAGGTACTCATAAGTGCTCGATGCTCGGACGAGCATCTCGCCATGCTCGAGGAAATGGCATCTCCCGCATTTTGAATTTTTGGTGCCTATAAACTCAGCCAATCACAAGCTAGGAGACTCTGCGGTACACCCAGCATCACGTGGAGCCCTTACATGTCGATAGCAGGGGTTGGCTGGCCAGATCAGGTGACCCTGAAATATACTAGTGACTGCCCGCGTTGCTCGGCTCAGTCGCTGCCTGGATGTCGTTAGGGACAGATCTGCTGCGTTTCAGGGAGAGTGTTAGGGCCTGGATTTAGTTCTCTGTTAGGCAGGAGTGATCTCAAAAGAACCCAACAGCCCTTCTAAGGGCTACAAGACACTTTTTGTTGTCTCCTGGCTGGGGTGGCTGGCAGTAGTAGTGCAGCTATCACCATATATAACAATTTTTTTAAAAATGTTTTATCTCAGTAATACAAATCCATTTCATACAGCTGTGTGGAACCATTCTGTGTGTCACAGTTCAGCTGTCCAGTCTCCACAAACCATAATCCGTATTTTCTGTCCAGGTGACCCATTCTGTACGTCACGTAATAAAAACAGGTATTTTGCTCTCACTGATACAGCTACATTGCAAAAATCTGAGTGCGACATTTTTCTTGGTTGCAGTCAAAATAGACACAGTCAGCAGGGGCTGAGTTTGCTCTCTGATATATTCTGCACGTCACGTTAAAAAAAATAAAAAAAAAAAAAAAGTTTTTTTTTGTTTTATCTCAGTGATACAAATCCATTTCATACAGCTGTGTGGAACCATTCTGTGTGTCACAGTTCAGCTGTCCATTCACCACAAACCACAATCCGTATTTTCTGTCCAGGTGACCTATAATGTACGTCACGTAATTAAAAAAGGTCTTTTGCTCTCACTGATACAGCTACATTGCAAAAATCTGAGTGCGACATTTTTCTTGGTTGCAGTCAAAATAGACACAGTCAGCAGGGGCTGAGTTTGCTCTCTGATATATTCTGCACGTTACGTTAAAAAAAACAAAACAAAAAAAAAAACAAATAGTTTTTTTGTTGTTTTATCTCAGTGATACAAATCCATTTCATACAGCTGTGTGGAACCATTCTGTGTGTCACAGTTCAGCTGTCCATTCACGACAAACCACAATCCGTATTTTCTGTCCAGGTGACCTATACTGTACGTCACGTAATTAAGAAAGGTCTTTTGCTCTCACTGATACAGCTACATTACAAAAACATGAGTGCAACATTTTTCTTGGTTGCAGTCAAAATAGCCACAGTCAGCAGGGGCTGAGTTTGCTCTCTGATATATTCTGCACGTCACGTTAAAAAAAAAAAAAAAAAAAAAAAAAAAACATTGTTTTTTTGTTGTTTTATCTCAGTGATACAAATCCATTTCATACAGCTGTGTGGAACCATTCTGTGTGTCACAGTTCAGCTGTTCAGTCACCACAAACCACAATCCGTATTTTCTGTCCAGGTGACCCATTCTGTACGTCACGTAATTAAAAAAGGTCTTTTGCTCTCACTGATACAGCTACATTACAAAAATCTCTGTGCAACATTTGTCTGGGTTGCACTTAAGCAGACCAAGTCTTCCTAATCTAATAGTTTCAGTGTAATTGCTCCATACTGCACGGTACGTAATAAAATACGTCATTTTGCTCTAACTTATCCACCTATATACAAAGCACAATCCGTATTTTCTGTCCAGGTGACCCATTCTGTACGTCACGTAATTAAAAAAGGTCTTTTGCTCTCACTGATACAGCTACATTACAAAAATCTCTGTGCGACATTTGTCTGGATTGCACTTAAGCAGACCAAGTCTGCCTAATCTAATAGTTTCAGTGTAATTGCTCCATACTGCACGGTACGTAATAAAATACGTAATTTTGCTCTAACTTATCCACCTATATACAAAGCACAATCCGTATTTTCTGTCCAGGTGACCCATTCTGTTCATCACGTAATTAAAAAAGGTCTTTTGCTCTCACTGATACAGCTACATTACAAAAATCTCTGTGCGACATTTGTTTGGGTTGCACTTAAGCAGACCAAGTCTGCCTAATCTAATAGTTTCAGTGTAATTGCTCCATACTGCACGGTATGTAATAACATACGTAATTTTGCTCTAACTTATCCACCTATATACCAAGCACAATCCGTATTTTCTGTCCAGGTGACCCATTCTGTTCATCACGTAATTAAAAAAGGTCTTTTGCTCTCACTGATACAGCTACATTAGAAAAATCTCTGTGCGACATTTGTCTGGGTTGCACTTAAGCAGACCAAGTTTCAGTGTAATTGCTCCATACTGCACAGTACATAATAACATACGTAATTTTGCTCTAACTTATATATTAACTTGTTTAGATTGAACAAGTTTGTGGGTTTCAGTACAGCAGGCCCATTTTTTTTTGTATATATAATACACTTATATTCAGAAAATGTTGAACCCCAGGGCTAAGGGTCGAGGGCGTGGGCGTGGGCATTCAATTACTGCAGGGGGCAGAGGCCGTGGTCCTGGGCAGGGTGAGACAGTACCTGCTGATGAGGGAGCAGGGGAACGCCGCAGAGCTACACTCCCTAGCTTCATGTCTCAACTTACAGGGACACGTGGTAGAGGACTGTTGAAACCACAACAGTGCGAACAGGTGATGTCGTGGATTGCGGACAATGCTTCAAGTAATTTGTCCACCAGTCAGTCTTCCACGCAGTCCACCCATGTTACCCAAGGAAGCACTCCGCTGGCTCCTCCACCTCAACCTCCTTCCCCCCAGTCTGCCCCCTCCCAGGAAAATTTGGAATGCGATCCGGCATACTCTCAGGAACTGTTTTCTGGACCCTTCCCACAAACCAGTCACAAACTACTTCTCAGGTTGCTGCTGACCTCTTTCCCGATGCCCAAGTTTTCCAACTGTCGCAGTCTGTGGGTGATGATGATGACATTGTTAACTTAGTGGAAGAAGTGTGTAAAGAGGTGTCGGATGATGAGGAGACACGGTTGTCAGACAGTGGTGAAGTTGTTGTCAGGGCAGGAAGTCCGAGGGGGAGCAGACTGAGGAATCGGAGGATGATGAGGTGACTGACCCAAGCTGGGTTGATAAGCCGAGTGAAGACAGTGCTTCTTAGGCGAAGGCGAATGCTGCACCAGAACAGGTTGGAAGAGGCAGTGGTGTGACCAGAGAGAGAAGCAGGGCCAGAACTGGTGCATCAGCATCAACTGTTTCACGTAGTGAAGCTCCCATGGCGAGGCCTAGATGTTCGCAAGTCTGGAGGTTCTTTAAAGAAATTGAGGATGACCGACGAACTGTGGTGTGCAACCGGTGCATCACCAGGATCAGCAGGGGTGCCACCACTACTAGCCTAACCACCACCAGCATGCGCAGGAATATGAGTGCTAAACACCCCACTCAATGGAACCAAGGCCGTTCACCTCCTGCGGGTCCCACCACTGCTCCTTCCCCTGTGTCACTCGCTTCCTCTGCTAGTCAACCCCCTGCCCAGGACCCCGGCACGAGCGCCTCCCGCCGGAAAACCACACCTTCGCCTACACAATCCTCCACAGCGTCCACCAATGTGTCCCTGCGCAGCGTTCACCTGTCTTTACAGCAGACGCTGGAGCGCAAGAGGAAATACAGTTCCACCCACCCACATGCCCAAGCCCTCAACGTCCACATCTCCAAATTGCTGAGCCTAGAGATGCTGCCCTATAGGCTGATAGAGACGGAGGCCTTTCGCAACCTCATGGCAGTGGCTTCCCCTCGGTATTCGGTCCCCAGCCACCACTATTTTTCCCGATGTGCCCTCCCAGCCATACACCAGCACGTGTCACAGAACATCATCCGTGCCCTGACCAACGCTGTTTCTGAGAAGGTTCACCTAACCACGGACACGTGGACAAGTGCTGCCGGGCAGGGACACTATATATCACTGACGGCACATTGGGTTAACTTGGTGGAGGCTGGGACCGAGTCTGACCCTGGGGCCGCTCATGTACTGCCCACACCGAGGATTGCGGGGCCTACCTTGGTCACGGTCTCTCAGACGTACTATGCCTCCTCCTCCGATCCCTCCTCCTCCTCCACCTCCTCCTCCGAATTACCATCCGTGGGCACGGCGCCTTCAGTCAGTAGCTCGAGGTGCAGCAGCAGTGCCGTGGCTCAGCGCCAGTAGGCGGAGCTCAAACTGCTGAGCTTAGGTGACAAAAGGCATCTGTGCACATTTCCGCAAGTCGACCACAAATGCTGCCACTCTTAGGGCAGCGCAGCGCCGCCTACAACTGCCCACTCACCGACTGTTGTGCGACGTGCCCACAAGATGGAATTCGACATTAAACATGTTATCCAGAGTTTACCAGCAGCGCAGAGCAATTGTAGACTGCCAGATGTCAACTTCTACCAGAACTGGTAGTCAGGTCAGTCAGATTCCTCAAGTCTACAATGAGGAGTGGACGTGGATGTCTGATATCTGCCAGGTGTTGAGCAACTTTGAGGAGTCAACACAGATGGTCAGCGGCGATGCCGCCATTATCAGCCTCACCATCCAGCTGCTTTGCCTGTTGAAAAACTCACTGCTCAGCATGAAGTCGGAAGCTTTGCGCTTGTCACAAGAGATGGTGGAGGAAGATACGTCGCTTAATAGCCAGAGCACCCTCCGGTCTGTTTCTCAGCGCGTATCGGAGGAGGAGGATGTCGGCGAGACAGAAGAGGGCACCAATGCTCAGTCCTTCTTAACTCTTGAGCGTGTATGGGCTGAAGAGGAGGGGGAGGAGGAGGAGGAAATGGAGAGTCAGGCCAGTGAGGAGAGGGAATTCTTGCGTGTTGGGACTCTGGCGCACATGGCAGACTTCATGTTAGGCTGCCTATCCCGTGACCCTCGCATTAGAAGCATTTTTTCAAACACCGATTACTGGGTGTTTACTCTCCTGGACCCACGGTACAAGCAGAACCTTTCCACTCTCATCCCTGTAGAGGAAAGGAGTATGAGAGTGAATCAATATCAACAGGCTCTGGTGCACAAGCTGAAACAATCCTTCCCACCTGACGCCGCTAGTGGCAGAGGGCATGGTTCTGTGGTCCAAGAAGCGGGGGAGAGGAGGCGAGCATGCAGCTTGTCCAGCACTGGTAGGGGAACGCTCTCCAAGGCCTTTGCCAGTTTTATGTCACCCCAGCAAGACACTTTCACCTGTCCCCAGTCTAGGCAGAGTAGGGGTGAGCTTTACAGAAAGATGGTGAGGGAGTACCTAGCTGACCATACCAACGTCCGGACCGATCACTCTGCTCCATACAACTACTGGGTATCAAAGCTGGACATGTGGCCTGAACTGGCGCTGTACACTTTGGAGGTGCTGGCCTGCCCTGCCGCTAGCGTGTTGTCAGAGCGGTTATTCAGTGCAGCTGGTGGCGTCATCACTGATAAGCGTACACGCCTGTCAACTGACAGCGCTGAAAGGCTGACGCTTATTAAAATGAACAAAGCCTGGATTTCACCGGAATTCAAATCTCCGGGGGAAAGCAGCTAAAGATTAACATTACTTATGTATCCGATTCCTCTTCTCTACTCCTCCTACTCCTCCTCCTTGTCATCTTTGCCTATCGCTAACCCAAAAAACGCAATTTTTTAGAGGTCCAACTGGCACTCTTTTACCACAATTTTTCCGGAGGGCCCCCTACAGTCCCTCTCTCTAAACAATTTTTTCCAGAGGGCCCACCTACAGGCCCTCTCTCTAACATTTTCCAGAGGCCCTACAGGCCCTCTCTCTAAACAATTTTTCCAGAGGTCCACCTACAGGCCCTCTGTCTAAACAATTTTTCCGGAGGTCCACCTACAGGCCCTCTCTCTAAACAATTTTTCCGGAGGGCCCCCTACCGGCCCTCTCTCCAAACAATTTTTCCGGAGGTCCACATACAGGCCCTCTCTCTAAACAATTTTTCTGGAGGGCCCCCTACAGGCCCTCTCTCCAAACAATTTTTCCGGAGGTCCAACTACAGGCCCTCTCTCTAAACAATTTTTCCGGAGGGCCCCCTACAGGCCCTCTCTCCAAACAATTTTTCCAGAGGTCCACCTACAGGCCCTCTGTCTAAACAATTTTTCCGGAGGTCCACCTACAGGCCCTCTCTCTAAACAATTTTTCCGGAGGGCCCCCTACCGGCCCTCTCTCCAAACAATTTTTCCGGAGGTCCACCTACAGGCCCTCTCTCTAAACAATTTTTCTGGAGGGCCCCCTACAGGCCCTCTCTCCAAACAATTTTTCCGGAGGTCCAACTATAGGCCCTCTCTCTAAACAATTTTTTGGAGGCTCAACAAAAGCCATTTCACTGCATTCTCAGTCGGACAAAGTCATTGGTGGTGTAACCGCCATGCTGTGTCAGGCTAAATTTTTGGGTGCTTCACCAGCTACCGCATACTAACTCAGTCACTCTGTTGTCACCGCTGCCATACAGGGCCACGAAAAATGTTTATGTGGTTTGCCTGCTCCCGCAGTGTCACTCGCTCACTCTGTTGTCACCGCCATGCTGCGTCAGGCTAAATGTTTGGGTGGCTCACCTGCTACCTCATCTAACTTGGTCACTTGTTGGTGTCACCGCCATGCTGTGTCAGGCTTATGCCTGCATCGTGTGGCTGGGGATAGGAGAGCAGTGCCAGCATGGACATGGGTGATGGACCTTCGTTGCACCTAGTTGGGTGCTTCCCTAACATGTGATGGGCATGTGCCTCGCCTTTCTTGGTCTGAGTGAGCACAATTGCCATGAGGGTAACCACCAGGCTGTTGCAGGAGAATTTGGTTTAATGGTGGGATTAGGCAGCCTCAGAGGCATCCATGCATGCTGCCCCTGCTGTTTCCTGTCCATTTCCATGGTGTTTCCATCATTTTCTGAGGTTTCCAGGTTTTCACCCAGCCTTCCCTAGGCAGAGCCTTGGTCCCCTGCAAAAATGCTCGTTACTCGAAACGAGCACCTGAGCATCAGGAAAAGTTCGTCTCGAATAACGAGCACCCGAGCATTTTAGTGCTCGCTCATCTCTAATAATGATGTAATTTTAAATCTCTTTTATGACAGTTTTTTTTTCAATATTTAGCTAGCATATATAAAGTAAATATGAACCATCATATTCCAGTACACATTCCGCAGCTAGTTCAATGGTATCAAACTGTAAATTTCTAAGCTGATAAAAACCTGGATACTCAACTAAATTCAGACAGTTCCAGCTGAGAAAGAAAATCTCTGCCAGCAAGGTTCCTTGTGATTGGTAATGTCTTCTCAAGCAAAACCAATCACTTGAAATCCATGCATTTTCATTTCTTCTACTGATCATAAAACATCATATCCGTCATAAACCCAGAAAAAAATTCATTTGAAAGTTAATGTAGTTATATTCCGTTCATGTAACAAAACAGTGCCGATGTCACTTTACATTACATTTTGTGGAAAAGAAGCACAGAATGATCACTTACCATACAGAATTGTTATCAGGGAAACTGGCATGACTAAAATTCCCACCAGCATATCCGCCACAGCCAGAGACATGAGGAAGAAGTTGGTCGCATTTTGAAGTTTCTTTTCCAAAGATACAGCCATAATGACAAGAATATTTCCTCCAATTGTTAATATAATGATGATCAAAGTCAAAAGGGCAGACCAGTTCTTTTCAAGTGATGGGTAAGACGGCCTTTCCTCTTCAGATGCATTTGTGGGATGCAATGTGGGCATACTCTGATTTGAAGTCACATTGCTGTTAACATGCCAGGCCATCAGTCCATTGCGTATGCCGATATCTAGCGTAACCGATACTGTTGTCAGGCTGATTAACATCCCTGTACCGCTAACAGTGCTCATCATCTGAAGCTATTTTGGATTGTGCTTTAGGAAAACATGTAATTTCTGATCAAGACACGTGGGCAGTGATGTTGGGTATTGTTCCCTGAAGATGGAACAAAGAATTTGATTTCCCATAATGTTCCAAGTCTTATTGCTGTCTCGATAGTTAGATGATAACTGATTTTTGACCCAGAAGGACAAAAGTGTCTGAAGCGTCCACTTCATTCTCTGGTCAAGCATTCTGCAAAACACAAAGAACATTAGTATCATTAGATTTATATTGTAGACTCAATTATGTGATTGATGGCCTTCATATTTCAATATAAAGCAACTTAAACTTTATAAAACCTGAATATAATCATAAAGTAATAATTTATGTATACATGTACTAATATTGAATTGCATTGAATCATAATCGGGAATTGTAGTCATCACCATGAATTCAACTTTACTGAAAAATAATGTGCAAAACTTTCTGAGCAGTCCTTGGTCAGGGCCAAGGAATAGAAGTTTTAAAAAATTTGATTAGGCAACTTTGCTAAAGTTAGCCAAGAAATTTGATTTGTTAAGAATTAATTTCACACAAATCGCTAAATCGCTATAAATTAGGTATACTTATATGGTATATCACGGTGGCTGATGAAATGTATGGAGCGGGCTGCTGCAGTGTATAGCGTGTATCATACAGCAGACACCCGGCCACAATGACAGGGATCAGCAATTCCACTGAATCCCGTCATTTAAATCCTCAGATGCAGCGATCAACATTGAGAGGTAAAGCTGAGGGATGTGGTTCCCTCTGCCTTCCGATTGGAGTGCCCGCAGTGAATTTGCAGGGATCTGATCAGTTACCATGTCAGCCTGGATGCTTCTGAAGTTTTCAAGGCCTGCCATGGTAAGCTCCATTCTAGAGTATCGGTGCACTAAAACGTGATGCACATTGTAATATATGATACCTGCCTTTAATACTGAGGCACATTAACTGTATCACTAAAATAATGGATTAACTCTGAATGTTAGTACACTAGCGCGTGATGCACTTGGCAATACACCCTCCCTGCAGTCTCCCTGCACTCTCCCTGAAGTCTCCCTGCACTGTCCCTGAAGTCTCCCTGCACTCTCCCTCTCCAATGTCCTTCTATCAATAGTTTTCAGCAACACTCTTCCTAGTGCATCTGTGGATTGGCTGGCTGCATGGCATTATGGGTGATCTTATGTTCCCGGGCTTCTTACTTTCACTTTATAACATGCACAGCCACCATTTTAGGAAAAACTGATTCATTATCATGAAGCGGGAAGACATTCAGCTTCTTTGCGAATTAAACTTTTCCTGAACTTTGATTGATTTGCTTCATTCAACACTACCAAGGACTGTTAAGTGTTCCAACTGGTCTTCCATATCTCAATTGCATTAAAAGTCACTGATGGCTTTTCTCTCATTTGTACTCTGCTGCAGAAGTGACTTCCTGCCATTGCCTGACCCATCTAGACATTTGTTGCAGGGTTGCTCCATGTACATATGTAGCCAAGCTAAAATTTAATTTGATAACACATGTCACAGTGTTATCTCTTGGAAAAAAAGCCATTGAAATCCATTGAAAAAGTCAATTAACATTTTTCTTGTCATTTTTTTAGTTAATGTGTTAATCATCAAGTTTAGCTTGGCTACATCTGTATTTTTTATGTATTTGTCCTATGCCTCCATAGGTCCTCATGCCTGCATACAGATGTGTCCTTTCTTACCAGTTCTCTTGGTTGCACAAGTCCTGATATATGTGTCACGCGATGACCTACAAGTGTCTATGTGTGGCCCCCCACTGTTTTGTTAATTGCAGCCTGTAAAGGGTTTTGCTACCATGTCACGATATTGAATTGTTTTTATGAAAAATTGGAGTCCTTAAAGAGGTTTTCCCATGACTAATGTAAAAAATGAAAATCAGACAGTATATTGTACATGAAATCTTTTTCTAACAAAACTAGAACCAGCCGTGTACCTCACATGGATCCAGAGATCTCCCCATTAATTTCTCTGCTAGATTTATATCAAGTTGGCAGCTCAAGGGGAGTGTCTTTTCTGCTGGAGCTCAGGGGGCATGTCCATGTTCTCCCTATCACAGCTCAGGGGGCGTGTCCATGTTCTCCCTATCACAGCTCAGGAGGCAGTTGAAGGATGAAACTGAGCAAGTCTCAGTGAGCAGGTCAAAGAAATAAGAAAGAACGAACAGCAGGTGGCACTATATATATATATATATATATATATATATATATATATATATATATTATATTGAATAACTCAGTGGCTATGCAAAATTTTTTGATTACATGCAATTAGTATTCAGATCCAGGTGCTGGTTTGAAAACTAGAATATTTTTGTGAGAGAACCCCTTTAATCAAACTCGGCTACAGTAAGGGTGGGCACATCTGTACATCTGGCACATCATATAATGCTTACAAGGAAATAGTCCCAAGCAACCATGTGCTCTGTACCACCACACCCAGGTTGTGTTATTTCTATCTGTTCTCTTTCCACATTCTTTGTATGTACAGTGACATTTAGCAGGGTTTATCCTCAACACTGAACACATTTCAGAAGGTCTATAATTTTATATAAAGTTTTACCATTTAATTAAGTAGAATAATTATACTTTGTAATCGTATAACACCTGTTTTTCCACTACTGGTCTTGATTTCATTTTCTTTGAATTCTAAGCATCTAGTTCAGATGTATGTCATGCAAGCCCCTAGGGCTTAATGTAGTAAATTGAGCAGAATTGATTTTCTGCATCTTATCAAGGATTCATAAGACTACTGTATTTTCTTTTGTTTAAGTTTAACCCTTCTTAAAGACTTCAGAAGAAATGTACTTACACAGACGTACAAGTTATTTTCCCTAGAAACATATTTTTACTGACTGAATATTCAAACAATGCTTTAAAAAGGTTGTCCCCCAAAAAATATTTTACAGTTTTTAAACCAGCACCTGGATCTGAATTCTTTTGTAATTGTATGTAATTAAAAAATTTTGCATAAAAGTTATCTGTAGAGCACCACCTGTTTTTGTTTTATTTTCTTATTTCTTTGTCAGGTTCACTGAGATGGCCGACCATGTTCAGTTTCATCTTTCAACTGCCTCCTAAGTTTTAATGGGGAGAGAATGGATACGTCCCTTGAGCTGCACCAGAAAAGACACTCCTCTTGAGCTGTCAACTTGATATAAATCTAGCAATACAATGAATCATGAGATCTCTGGATCCGTGTGAGGTATAGGGTTGTAGCTTTGTTAGAAAGAGATAGTCATGTACCATATGATGTCTGATTTTCATTTTAGTCATAGGATAACCCCTTTAAAAGGACAAGCCTGCACAAGTCTCCATGTTGTAACCTGCATTCGTATAGAGATGCACAACAACTTCAACACAAGCTATATCATGAAAATTTGCCAGGCAGGAACCAGTTTTAGGGATCTGCTTCTCTCTTTTATGAAAACAAGATGTTAAGTTTCTGTTTGTTCTATTAGAAGAAAACTGTCTTGCTTCACCCAGAAATTGCTCCAGCAAATTCTTAAGTTAAGGATTAATTTGATTGTTGGCAAGTTGCTAGCACATGTTACACTGGAACAGAGTCACTCATATACAGTCTTGAGCACCTGGACAGGAAATACCGGCATCCACATCAAATATTTAGCATTATTGCATTTTCCACCTCCTTATTTGTAAAAACTGCTGAACTTTGATATATGTTTTTTGGTAGGTGAGGCGACTAAAAAAAGCATAATTTTTGGCATAATTTTTATTCGATTTTTTTTACGCAGTTCACTTGATGGGGTAGATCATGTGATATTTTTGTACAGCCAGTTGTTACGGACGCAACCATACCAATTATGTCTATTTTTTAATTTTTTTTTACGTTTTACACAACAAGAGCATTTTTAGAAAAAAAAATCATGTTTTTGTGTTGCAATTTTTTTAGATATGATCTTGTGTGGGGGCTCGTTTTTTTTGCGGGATGAGGTGACATTTTTATTGCTACCATTTTGGGATACATACGACTTTTTGATTGATTGATATTAAGTCGTATGTATCCCAAAATGGTAGCAATGGTAGTGAGGTAATTAAAAAATCTGTTTTGGCGTAACGTTTATTTTTTTTATGGTGTTTAACTGAAGGGGTAGATCATGTGATATTTTTATAGAGCCGGTCGTTGCGGACGCGGTGCTACCAAATATGTCTATTTTATTTATTTATTTTTATTTGTAACATTTTTTTAAATGACATATTTGGGTAAAAAATAAAATAAATATATATATATATATATATTATATATATATATATATATATATATATATGTGTGAAAGACCTCTGGGGGACATTTAACTGCACTTTTTTTTTTTTACATAGTAGCCCCAGATACAGGGGAAATACACCCCCAGAGAGGCTGTACAGCATAATACAGCGCTGTACAGCCTCAATGAAGGGCTGATCCTGGTCTATGAAAGACCCGGCAGCTCCTGCACTCTCCCGGCCCCGGCAATCATGTGATCACCAGGCCGGGACAGGAAGCGACATAGCGCTTCCTTATCTCTATACACAGTGCTCGTTGAGTGCTGTGTATACAACGATCTAGAAGGCAGGGACTCATGGGAAAGGTCCCTGCCTTCTCTGTGGGGTACCCTGCTGTCACTAACCCCGCATATAAAACATCCATTCAGAGATACATAACCACTTCCTGGACATTTATATACAATGAGCAGACGGGAAGTGGTTAAGGTGTATGTGTAGCTGTAGCAGGTTGTCATTTCTGGCTGACTTTCCTTTTCCCCCAACCAATAGGACTACTGTCTCGTAACATCTAACGTCTTTTATTTCAATCTATTTTTTTTTGCATTGTAGTTGTACACTCACCGGCCACTTTATTAGGTACACCTGTCCAACTGCTCGTTAACACTTAATTTCTAATCAGCCAATCACATGGCGGCAACTCAGTGCATTTAGGCATGTAGACATGGTCAAGACAATCTCCTGCAGTTCAAACCGAGCATCAGTATGGGGAAGAAAGGTGATTTGAGTGCCTTTGAACGTGGCATGGTTGTTGGTGCCAGAAGGGCTGGTCTGAGTATTTCAGAAACTGCTGATCTACTGGGATTTTCACGCACAACCATCTCTAGGGTTTACAGAGAATGGTCCGAAAAAGAAAAAACATCCAGTGAGCGGCAGTTCTGTGGGCAGAAATGCCTTGTTGATGCCAGAGGTCAGAGGAGAATGGGCAGACTGGTTCGAGCTGATAGAAAGGCAACAGTGACTCAAATTGCCACCCGTTACAACCAAGATAGGCAGAAGAGCATCTCTGAACGCACAGTACGTCGAACTTTGAGGCAGATGGGCTACAGCAGCAGAAGACCACACCGGGTGCCACTCCTTTCAGCTAAGAACAGGAAACTGAGGCTACAATTTGCACAAGCTCATCGAAATTGGACAGTAGAAGATTGGAAAAACGTTGCCTGGTCTGATGAGTCTCGATTTCTGCTGCGACATTCGGATGGTAGGCTCAGAATTTGGCGTCAAGAACATGAAAGCATGGATCCATCCTGCCTTGTATCAACGGTTCAAGCTGGTGGTGGTGGTGTCATGGTGTGGGGAATATTTTCTTGGCACTCTTTGGGCCCCTTGGTACCAATTGAGCATCGTTGTAACGCCACAGCCTACCTGAGTATTGTTGCTGACCATGTCCATCCCTTTATGACCACAATGTACCCAACATCTGATGGCTACTTTCAGCAGGATAATGCGCCATGTCATAAAGCTGGAATCATCTCAGACTGGTTTCTTGAACATGACAATGAGTTCACTGTACTCAAATGGCCTCCACAGTCACCAGCTCTCAATCCAATAGAGCATCTTTGGGATGTGGTGGAACGGGAGATTCGCATCATGGATGTGCAGCCGACAAATCTGCGGCAACTGTGTGATGCCATCATGTCAATATGGACCAAAATCTCTGAGGAATGCTTCCAGCACCTTGTTGAATCTATGCCATGAAGAATTGAGGCAGTTCTGAAGGCAAAAGGGGGTCCAACCCGTTACTAGCATGGTGTACCTAATAAAGTGGCCGGTGAGTGTATGTCCTTGTATTTTAACCTTTTCATAACTGTATATTTTTGTATGCACTGTCCTTTAGATCTTAAAACTTCACTTGAATAAGAGCCTTCTTATGCTCAAAATAATTTCACAACCTCAGAAGAAGTGTTATGTATATCTGTGTAGTAACCCTGTCAACACTAGAAAGAGTAGTGGGTTTGAATGGGTAATTTTGAGTTACCTAGTTTAAAGGCATCATGTCCACTTAATATGAATAAGTGGCAGCTAATATCCCATAGATGTGGATGTCAGAGACATCAATGGGGAAGATTTAGCATAGCCCTGTGGCTCAAACTAGCAGAGTGAGAGGCTGACATTAAAATCTGGGTAACCCTTTCGGCTCTCATTCTAAGTTGTGATCCTTATAATGACCTATCCTCAGGATAGGTCATCAATATCAGAACGGTGGCGGTCCAACATAGCTATTTGAAGAAGTCCCAACACTCGTAGGAGGTCATTAATATAAATTATGTATATATATATATATATATATATATATATATATATATATGTATATATATATATACAGTGCCTTGCGAAAGTATTCGGCCCCCTGGAACTTTTCAACCTTTTCCCACATTTCAGGCTTCAAACAAAAAGATTTAACATTTTAAATTTTTGGTGAAGAATCAACAACAAGTGGGTCACAATTGTGAAGTGGAACGAAATTTATTGGATCATTTAAACTTTTTTTGTAATAATAAAACTGAAAAGTGGGGTGTGCAAAATTATTCGGCCCCCTTGCATTAATACTTTGTTGCGCCACCTTTTGCTGCGATTACAGCTGCAAGTCGCTTGGGGTATGTCTCTATAAGTTTTGCACATCTAGAGACTGAAATTCTTGCCCATTCTTCCTTGCAAAACAGCTCGAGTTCTGAGGTTGGATGGAGAGCGTTTGTGAACAGCAGTTTTCAGATCTTTTGGATCTCAATTGGATTCAGGCCTGGACTTTGACTTGGCCATTCTAAGACCTGGATACATTTATTTTTGAACCATTCCATTGTAGATTTTGCTTTATGTTTGGGATCATTGTCTTCTTGGAAGATAAATCTCCGTCCTAGTCTCAGGTCTTTTGCAAACTCCAACAGGTTTTCATCCAGAATGGTCCTGTATTTGGCTCCATCCATCTTCCCATCAATTTTAACCATCTTCCCTGTCCCTGCTGATGAAAAGCAGGCCCAAACCATGATGCTGCCACCACCATGTTTGACAGTGGGAATGGTGTGTTCAGGGTGATGAGCTGTGTTCAGGGTGATGAGCTTTTACACCAAACATATCGTTTTGCATTGTTTCCAAAAAGTTTGATTTTGGTTTCATCTGACCAGAGCACCTTCTTCCACATGTTTGATGGTTTGTGGCAAACTGTAAACAAGACTTTTTATGGATATCTTTGAGAAATTACTTTCTTCTTTCCACTCTTCCATAAAGGCCAGATTTGTGAAGTGTTCGACTGATTGTTGTCCTATGGACAGACTCTCCCACCTAAGCTGTAGATCTCTGATGTTCCTCCAGAGTGATCATGGGACTATTGGCTGCATCTCTGATCAGTCTTCTCCTTGTTTGAGATGACAGTTTAGAGGCACAGGCCGGGTCTTGGTAGATTTGCAGTGGTCTGATACTCCTTCCATTTCAATATGATCGCTTACACAGTGCTCCTTGGGATGTTTAAAGCTTGGGAAATCTTTTGGTATCCAAATCCGGCTTTAAACTTTCCACAACAGTATCACGGACCTGCCTGGTGTGTTCCTTGATCTTCATGATGCTCTCTGTGCTTTAAACAGAACCCTTAGACTATCACAGAGCAGGTGCATTTATACGGAGACTTGATTACACACAGGTGGATTCTATTTATCTTCATCAGTCATTTAGGACAACATTGGATCTAGAGATGAGCGAATCTATTCGCCGCTTCGTAGATTCGTATCGAATCTTGGGATTTTTCAGCTGTGAAGCGAATCTGAATATTAGGTGATTCGCTTCGCTTTTGTACGCATTCACTACGTAGTGTCCTATAAATTATACGCTATTTTACGTATAATTTAGTTACTCTATACGCTGTTGCGTACGAATTCAATTCAGCGATACAGACATTTCCCTGGTAGTTACTCTATACGCTGTTGCGTACGAATTTAATTCAGCGATGCATACTCCTCCCTGGTAGTTCCGCCCCTTTCGCCAGCGCGAGAGGATGACGAGGCAACTCAGGAAATTAAGTTGCGCTTTCGTGAGCCTCATCCCTTTTCCCCCCTTTTCAGGTTATTTGGGGAGCCCCTTGAAAGAGGGTTTTTAAGGAACCTTTGCTGCTTTTTTTTTACCCATTTGGATTGCAATTTTACCTATGTGGATTACAAATTGCGAGTTTGAGTTTGGGACTCTGCTTCAGTTCTATGACAAGTGTCAGAAGAAAAGAGACTTAAACATGTCCATGAGCATACTAGGTAGGTGATATTTAAAATTTTTATATTATACCTATAATAATGTATTTGCACTTTACCATATATATGTCTCGAATATTCGCTCTGCCTCTGAGGAGTTCACGCCGCGGCCTCTCCTCGTACGTGCCTGCGTATTACGTAATCGCTTAGACAATAGTACGCTGAGATTCGTAAGCTATTTGTACGCTCATGCGTACGTCTTCTAAGAAGTTGCGTACATTTTGTAAATGAACGTTCGTTATTAGTGAGCGAATATTCGCAAATAGCACATAATAACGTATATTTTGTACGCAAATACAACGAATCTATTCGTTGAATATACGAATTTTAGGAAAAGTTCAGCGAATTTTCGGCGAATAATTTTTTGAATGATTCGCTCATCTCTAATTGGATCATTCAGAGATCCTCAATGAACTTCTGGAGTAAGTTTTGTGAACTGAAAGTAAATGGGCCGAATAATTTTGCATGCCCAACTTTTCAGTTTTATTATTATAAAAAAAGTTTAAATGATCCAATAAATTTCGTTCCACTTCACAATTGTGACCCACTTGTTGTTGATTCTTTACCAAAAATTTAAAATGTTATATCTTTTTGTTTGAAGCCTGAAATGTGGCAAAAGGTTGAAAAGTTCCAGGGGGCTGAATACTTTCGCAAGGCACTATATATATATATATATATATATATATATATATACACATATTATATATATATATATATATAATATAATATATATATATATATACATAATATGGGTTTTACAACCTTATGCTGTTTTTTTTAAATAAAAATAGCTGACAATTGTTATAAAATAACAAAAGAAGTATAACTCAATAACTTAACTTGACAATCCCCTGCCTCTCCTGTGCCAATGCTTTGATGCCCCCCCACCGATCTCTGATCATCTGGTCAAACAATGTTGTATAAATATCTGACCTTTGCAGCCAATAACTGGCTGAAGCATTGAACACAGTGGCGTTAACATGCCACCACTACAGTCATCAATTTCATGCAAGATGCCATACCATAGTTGGAGCCATGTAAATAGAGACCAGTGAAAGACAAGCAACGCTTTGTCATTGGAGCAGGGATTAGTAAGGCGATTATCACTCCTTTTCTTCTTTCATTCCATTTGTAAAAATAAAATGCAAGGCGATGGAAAACTCCTTTAATATAGCTCGTCATAGGGTCATCAACTGAAAAAAAAACTATATAGTGACTTCCCCAGTGTGGTACGATTTTCTATGTTTTCTAATATGCTGCAAGCAAGTCGTCAAATCAATGAATTCACTGAAAATGTTACAATAAAAATGTACTAAATGCTTAAGAGAAATAAAATGCTTTAGAATAATTATTTTTCAACATCGTAAGTGCTATTTTCTTTCAGAAAAAAAAATTTGTAGATAATTGTATTTTGGGTGATTCTTTATTCAACAAAGTTCCCATCTAAAATAGTTATAGTGAAAAGAATACATGTAGTAAATTACCTACTAAATAATTCTGTCTTCAGAATTTTCAGCTACAAGTATATAATGAGTCCGTTAATGGCCCAATATTGTGAATCTTCAACAAAAACAAATCACTTAATACTTGTATTTTAATTGCAATTAGGGATAAAGATTCCTAAAGCGATATGAATTTACTCTATTGCAAGAACCTTAGATAATAGCCATTTACAGTATGTTTTCAAAAGGCCTCATTTATGGGATTATATTCTCCATCTGCAATGTTAGGTTATGGAATAATGCACATGATCTTGTATCTTAACAGGTGTGAGTCCATATAATTTAATATGTAGCACGCTCTATCAGATGTTCCAAGTAATGTAATTGTTCCGTAGAAAACAATGAAGTCTGTAACAAACATCCATAATACTGTTGCATATTTTGCATATTTCACAATTTCACATTTATATGACATCTATATAATGGATAAATATTTGCATATGTGCATATATATATATATATATATATATATATATATATATATATATCTATATACTGGGGTTCCCGAGGTAACCAAAGGAAATTATTCTTGGTCCAAACCCTTTATCATCAATAATGTCTAATAGGTTTTGTATCAAATAAGAGACTCTAGTGGCAAAAGAAGATGCAATAGTTTTTTTTTTTATTACTGGACTTTTGGAGATGTTCTGCACAACTATATAAGGTGAGTGGTACTACCTTATACTTTTTCACTAGTGTTGGGCGAATCAAAGTGAAACAAATTGAATTTGCTCCAAATTTTCGGAAAACTGTGCTTCGCCACAAATCCAAACTTCCTCTGGCTTCATTGTAGCAAATCAGTTTTTGCCTAAAATAGCAGCTACATGTGTTACAAAATGAAAGTAACAAGCCTGGGAAGAAGATATGATCAATAACCCCATGCAGCCAGCCAATCAGCAGATAACCATTCCCCTTTTTGTCACAGCCCTATAAAAAACCTACTGCCGCCTGGTGTCCACTATTTTACTGTGAGCTGAGCATAGGGAGAGATGTAGCAAGTGCTAGATATGGACAGTACTTTAGCAATCATTTACTTGTAGAACATTGGATAGGGACAGTGCAGGGACTGTGTAGGTAGAGTTTTCAGACACTGTAGGGAGAACATAGGGAGAAACTGTGGAGACTGCAGGAACAGTGCAGGCTCTGTGTAATCGCCCTGTTCAACTTGTTCCACTACTGTGCCATTCATTCTTAATCTGTTCTGTTATATGTCTCAACAGCCAGTCTAATGTATAGGAGCATGTATCTAGTTAATATTCTGCACTATTAATAATTAATCAGTTCATTTATATATAGATGTACGGTGTATCAGACTCATTGTCAACAGGCGGTGTAATATATAGGTGCATTTTTCTAGTTGATCTCCTGCACCATTCATACTTCATCTGTTACATTATTGATTTAGTTACTGTAAACTATGGCCAACAAACAGACCTATCCCCTCAAAAGAAACGAGCAGTGGTAAAAATGCTGCTGTAGACAGCAAAAGTAGCAGCAGAAAAAGAAGGGGTTGTGGTAGCAGCACCCACAGCAACTGACCAGAGCTGCCACTGTCATCCAGCGGTCATGTTTTGACCAACAATCCAGCTGTAATGGAATGGTTGACTCGCCTATCCGGTCATTCATGCACGCCCTCAATCTGTGCAAAACCCGGTACTGCCCCAGGTGCCCTTTCACGGAGGAAACATCTTACCACCTGTTTTGAGAGTGCCCCTTTGTGCAAGGCCTGCTCGATGCCCTGTAACATGAACTCAAAGACTCAATGCCCAGGAACAGCCTGCAACACACCTCAGTGTTGTACGGACTATTTCCTTGGGTTCTTACTGGTAAGGCCATCCAGGAGGCCTGGTGCTTAATGAACTGTTTTAAGGATGCTATTTGGTTTGCCAGGAACTGGCTTATTCTTAGGATGGAGAGCATGTCCGTCCTGGACTGCTGCAGGCTTAACCACAGCTTGTTGCGGGATTACAACATTTTGGACGTTGACGACGAAGAAGAGGACTAAACCCTTCTCCTTTGACTTTTGTTCTGTCTGTCCTTTCAATAAAGCTTCGGACATGTGATCTCCCCTCCATACCCCCTCCTTCCCATCCCCCACTTCCTTATCACTGTCTAAATGCTTTTGTTGAAAGGTTTTGTGTTAAATTGTGATTGAATACGAATGCTAGTGTAGCATGCATTGTGATCGACAACTGTAAATATTTAAGTGCTGCCTCGTGGCCTGCCTTGCGTCGCAGTACTAAGTATGTATGTGTTGACGATTTTAATTGTAATAAAGGTGTTTTCAATAAAAAAGTGCTGGCACAGTGCTCCTAAAGGCATTTAATAATGAAATATTGGATAGGGAAAGTGCAGAGACAGTGTTGGGAGATCATAGGAAGATTTTTACACACTGTAGGGAGGTCATAGGGAGACTGCAGGGACAGGGCAGGGACTGTAATCTGAAGCTGAAGGGATCCATATGAGACAGCATAGTTTGCATCAATCTCTGTGTAGGGCACATAGCTATATAATTAAACAGTGTCCCCCTTGTTTAATAGATAAGCAATTCCATTAGGAATGGATTTTAAAATTGGGGTGAATAAGCTGTCAAATTCTACTGTTAGTGGATTGTCCACATTGTTTAATAGAAAAGCAATTCTATTACACCTTGATTCTCCTATTGGGGTGAATAACCTATCTTGTTCTCCTGGTAGAGGGGTGTCCACCTTGTTTATTATATAAGCAATTCTATTAGGCCTTGATTCTCAAATTGGGGTGAATAACTTTCATTCTACTGTTAGTGTGGTGTCCACATGCAATGTACAGTGATGTACACCGAGATATACTCTCCCTGCAGGCCGGGATGTATTAACATGCTTCACGATTAATTCATTCAGAACAAAGCATCCAAATAAAATTTTTGAAATGTTCACTCATCTCTACTATTAAACAATCACCAAACACTTTCAATTTTGCTACTGTTTAATAATTTATGTGCCAAATCTGTGAATTTTCATTTATAACCCTCATAATAAAATGTATGGTAAATGGAAGAGTGCAAAGTGAAAGACTCGTGCCTTGTCATTGGAGAGTCAGAATGTCGGTGGCGAGTAGTAGTAGTAGTACAGTAGTAGTAGTAGAACACAATTTTCACCCATTTCCAGTAGGCACCACATTATTATAGAGGATAATGAGGATGACATTGATGGCTCACTGGATGGCTCACTCCTGAACTCGGTCACAGCAGAATAATGTAAATGTCACCTCTGAGTCTGACATTGTGACTTTGAGCCAGGGAGCTTCAAAATCCTCCTTCTCCTTCACCGTGTGGCCCCAGAGAAGCCTATCACTTTTTTTTTCCTAAGAAGAGGCAACAACACCACATGTGCTATGGAAGTTTCTTCATATAGTCTTCCATTTGATCACTTGCCTGAGAAACATTACCATTTGGGCTGCCATGAGGAGTAGGTTCAGGGTAAGGCAGGGGACCCGATGCATAGCTGTGTTGGTGACAAAGGTAGTAGTAGTCATGGCATGTGTAGCCACGGTGGTGGTAGCGGCAGTGGCAGCCATGACATTAGTGGCACTAGGTGTAAATACAGAAAAGCAGAAAATCAGGAGGGGGCCAAGATGCCCATGATTACATCACATTCTGATAAAAGTTGTAATGATTGTGTGTTGGAAAGGACCTGGGAGCTGAGCTGCTGAGAAAGAGGTGACATCAG
Source organism: Rhinella marina (assembly GCA_900303285.1). NCBI lineage: Eukaryota > Metazoa > Chordata > Amphibia > Anura > Bufonidae > Rhinella > Rhinella marina. Next base: position 26,392 of record ONZH01004375.1, read on the forward strand.
AGGAGGTGGGCAGTGGCTATGGGAGCAATAAAGATCAGAGGCAATGATTGGCCAAAACCTCCCAAAAAACTGCCAAGGTACATACTCCTATTGTGGCCAGCTCAGGAGCTTGAGATGTTGCTTATACTGTGGACACAGACTCAAAAGGTCCTAGGCCCAGCCCAACCTTGCTGCCGATATCTTTGTGCAAGTATCTCCCATACAGTATGGCAGTTTTTCGCCACCATGCTGGAACACAAAATCACAGATCTGTAGGATGAAAATAATCCATGATTGTTCAAACACAAACACAGCTACCAGGGTTCTACTGCAGAATCACCAGATCCTGTGAGAAAATAGAACTGTCCAACATTCGGGACAAGATCACCCTCCTTCTTGAAGCCCTCTTTGTTGTAGCTAGGTTGCACCCCCAAGTAATACAGTGTCTTTGTCATCATCATCATCAGATGCTTCTTCTGCTGCTCAGACTCCTCCTTCTTTACTCCACTGTGAGACAGCTATAAAAGAATCTGTAGCCATTGAAAAATTGTTGGTGATCTACAGTTAGCTTATTTGCAAGCTGAACTTCCACCTGGCCAAGTTGCTGGTGGTGCAGTTGCTGCCATACCACTTAGTTTTGGTAAATATGGCACACTTCTATGCCTTCACTCTAATTTCATTCAGCATGCAGTGCTTCCTCTTGCAAGCTGTCTTAAAAAATTGTCTTTTTGTGCCACTAATATGGCACACTTCTGCGTCTTCAGCCAAAATTTCACCCACCAATGTCAAAATTAGTCAAGCACATGGATCTTTGAAGATGGTCACATATCTACAGCTGATGACAATGAATATATCTACCATGGTTGACTTCCCCTGGTGCCACTACTATTACTACCCCTAAATAGCTGCATATATCCTGCCTTGTCTATGAGGTTCTGCACTGCGGTGTTGCTGCCCCCAAAATAACAATCCAGAGCTTTTTTTGATACAACCATATGTGTGTGTGTAAACTCCAGCTGGCATCTGACCCATTAAGAGACAACTTTCTGAACATTTTTAATTTTAAAAGGCATAACAAATGCAATGGTGCAATGTTTTTAAACAGGCTGTTTAACACCATCAATCATAGCTATCTGACATTTGCTATTGCTGTCATTGTAGTAAAGAGCTTAAATGGATTCTGTCAGCTAGTTTTACCATATAGATCCCTTTATATGTGCTATTAAAGCTATTAGCTATGTGCTGGCATCAGCCTTAGGCTTACGTCCGTATTTTGCAGATCCGTGGCATCCGAAGGGTTAAATGTCAGTGTCTGCTGTATAAATCAGCAGTTCACCCACAGCTCCTGAATGGAGCGTGCGCCATCTTTAAACACGCGCCCAGGGCCGTACTAGTATGGCGCTGGGCGCGAAGGGGTTAAAAACATTTAAAATTTGTAATCTGAAGTCAGGTTTGCGTCTGGCTGGTACCTCGGTACCAAACCCGACTTCGAATTGCTAATTTGAATTTTTTTTAAAGATACAGAACTGAATACCGAATTCATTCACCAAAGTCTCGTGCAACAAATTTTGCCTCAACTGAGGAAATACATTTTAAAGCTGTATAGTGACAGGTCTCAGACAGGATTAAAACCGAAGTCTTAGAATGAATGGACTTTGGATCTATAATCTGAAGTTCCATTTGCTCAACACTAGTCATCACGGTAAAGGCAGGTCTTTTCCACTCAATAGAGAAGCGGACTGCCTCTGTGATGAGGTGAGCACATTTTTTTTTAATCCAAAAGGCCATATTGCACTAGCGTATTACCATTTTAATGCCCGTATGGCGGGTGCAATTCTGTTTAAGTCGCCGCTAAAAACTTTTTCATTGATTGATAGGCTGAATGGGGTTTTAACATAACAATTTGTGATGAATTAATTCATAAAGAATCAAAGTTCTTATCAAACTTTGGCAAAGCTGCCAAATCGAATTTTTCAAAACCTCACTCATCTCTAATTATTATGTCTTAAAATAATAATAATAATTATAATAATAATTTGACTGTATGTTGGTTTCTTCTAGGTATTTGCATTTCCATCACTTACAGAAACATTACTTAAACATTTGGTCTAATTTAAAATATTTCCCAGAAAATAATGAAACTAAAAGAATGGGTAATTTATTAAAATGGCTTCTCTTATAAATGCAATTGTCTGCTCCTTTAATTTAAGATTTAAGTTCAATTAATTCCTAAATTGGTTACCTGAGAGTTATGTAATTGGTGTAATCAAATAAAATATATTGTCATTATAAAAGTCATTAAGTTTGGTATTAAAGTTCAATTGTGTGACACAATTCCATTTCCAAATCTCCAGCTATCTTTGACTAAGAAAATCCTCTATATTTATTTGCTTGTTTTAAGATGAACATTATATTACTTTGAATTTCTTTTTCAGACTACACTAATGTGAATCATCCATTTGAGCGCAAAGAGTCGCCCACTATCATCTTTATTGAAGATTCAGCGAGAAATCCCATGCACGGTGATGTATGACGCCACTACACAGGCTGGCATGGTGACGTCATCACTGGCCTCGTGGATCTTCAATCAAGATGGTTGCGGTCGGCTCTCCCCCTTCAAATGGATGAGCTAAGTATGATTTTATTTATTTATTTTTATTTTACACTTTAATATTAATGTCAGATGCAACGATCAGCAATGAAGGATGCTGCATTTATTGCTGATCATGGCATCTGAGATAAAAAATTAGGGCTTTCAGGAGTTAAAAATAATAATACTCTCCTCATTCGTTTGATCATGAAGAGGCTGCTGTGGCCATCTTGTTCAAATAGTTTTTATTGTGATTTTCAAATAATAAAGCATAAAACATTGAGACATGTTCCATTTCACATGACTCTGAAAAATTGTGGTACAATGATGAGCTCATTACATGTAACAGGTCAGCCCACATACAATGTACACGCTTAAGCATAAATATACAGTGGAATGAATAAAATAAAAAGAAAGAAAAACAGAACATAACAAATGAACCACGCCATCAGATAAGTGGTAAATGCCATGACACAGTCATGTGTAGAGTAACTAAGACCATTGTAGGATATAGAGGAATGAGGAAGCGAGTACCCAGAGTCTTCTATGTAGAGACGATGTCCAGTATTTAGATGCAGTCCACAATTGCCATGTATGTTGGAAGGTTTTGGAGGACATAATAGTGGGAGAGAGTGCCTTTTCGTATCTGTAAGTAGTATTTACACTAGAAATCACTTAGTCTATCGAAAGAGCTGTAGGACTCTTCCAATGTCTGGTGATAACCAATTTTGCTATGACTAGTAATTTACAACTCAGCAATCTCCCGGTTCTTGGAAGTGTACCTAGGTCTATAAACAGTAAGGCAGTGTGTGCAGCTGGTGATATGGGTTTGTTGAGGACAGTAGCCAGGATCTGGAATACTTCAGACCAATATTGTGTAAGTTTAGGGCATGACCACAGAGTATGACATAATGTACCTATGCAACCACACTGCCTCCAACACATAGGGGACGAGGAGGGAAAAATCCTATGCAGTCTGTCAGGTGTCAGGTACCATCTGAGGTACGTTTTCATTGCTGCTTCATAATGTGTATTACATTTGCACGTTTGATGAATTAAGCAAAGTGCATTGAGCCACTGTTTAGGTTCAAATGAAAGCCCCAGGTCCTCCTCCCAACGAACATAAGGTTGAGATTTACAGAAGTGTGAATGTGAGTTAATAATTCCATATATGCGTCTCAGAATTTTTGATTTGCCCTTAAGGGTCCGTATCATTTCTGGGTTGCCTGCGGAGATACCTTTAAGCTTATCTGACAGAAAGTGTCTGATCTGCAAATATTTAAAGAAGTCTTTATTGGGTAGAGAGTATTTCCCTCTAAGCTGTAAGGAGAGCAGGAGCCCATCACAATATAGATGGGAGATGTGAGCAATGCCCTTGTCCACCCAGCTTCCCACGTCTAGATCCGATATGAATATACTGATATATTGTAAGGGTATCTCTGCCCATGACTCAGTTGTGAAGTCTGTGGTATGTAAATGAAAGTGTCTCCAGCATTTCAAGGTGTTAAGTGTTAGCGGGGAGATCTTCAGTGCCATTCGAGGAGAACCTGAAAGTGCAAATGTAAGGGCCTTAAGAGATGTGGGAAAAACCAATGAGTTTTCTATGTGGGCCCAATTGGTCATATTACCATGTTTCCATTGAGAAATCATTTCTATCTGTAGGGCCATAT